>JADQWA010000240.1:0-231402 GCA_018344505.1 Nebria ingens riversi
TATATATATATAATGTTCTTAATTTTATAAAAAGATTTGCATGTTACTATAAAGATAACTTATGTATGTAGCCAGCACATAACTTTCTTATACGTTATTATTAAACTCAATTAAGTTCTCATTTGAAGTAATATGCTTAAGCGTTTTTGAATCAAGGACATTTTTTTTTCATCTCGGTTTGCGAGTTCGTGTCTCTTATACGTTTGGAACGGAACCGCCTCCTGATGTGGCACTCGTTAAACACGGTCGTACATGTTATCACACCAAGACACTAATCAAATGATGATATCTTAATATAATTGATTAAGCAATCTAATTATCCATGAGGTATAATTAAGTTTTTACTCTATTTTAGCATGATTCAGGGGATAATCAGGAATTTATTAATCGTATCATATGTGAATTCGATCAAAGTATTTGATTTATTTTAGGAGAATACTTTGCCGGTTATAGATTATTAGCTGGAGGTTATATAAAAATGATTAGAGCTGCTTACTAATTAGTTTATTTAAATTTGATGTCCGTGTTGTTATTATTAATATACTTGCATTATGAACATTCTACTCTACAATTATTATAAATATTGAAATCTTGAATATAATTTATTAAACTCCATCTATTATTTATTTGATGGAAAAAAGTTTAAGTTATGCGGATATAAAATAATTTCTATTAAATCACTGACATAAGAAACGAAATGAATTATTACATTTTTTATTATCCTGTATTTAAAGATATGATAACCATGCATTAAAATTGATTATACAGAATAGAAGGATAATGACTTGATCATTATTTAATTTAATGCTTTTAAAGGAAATAATTATGAACTACGTTGTTCCGTTTTTTTTTTTTTTTAAATAAACCACTATTTTGAGAATAAAGGTTCACTCGATAATGACGAACTGGATTTAAAAACCGGTGACAGTTTTAAAAATCTTTTTTTCAACTTTACAATCTGATTTCGGAAACGCAAATAAGTTTTTACATTCTTAATATGAAGTAATGGTAATCACAAAAAATCGTATTCGAAATCAATATTATAACGAAAATGACTGTTTTGAGTGCCTCGAATCGGTTTTGATTATTTTGACAGTGGCGTCTGTTTCTGTATCTATTTATCTGTCTCGGTGTGTACGCAAAATCGTTTAACATATCTACAAATGTAAAATTGAAGATTTGTATCAGAATATTTCAGTAATAATTGATGTGTTGTGTAAATTATACGATCACAAAACAAAAATGACTTTGAAAAATACCATTAAAAAGCATTTAGCCGTGAAGTGTTTGCTAGCGCCTATTTATTGTTCATTTTAACGTATGTAATAGTATGATTTATTCGTGTGGTGTATATACGTAGCTAGGTATGCCACACGCAGCGTCACTTTAACGTTAACTGAGAGAGGAGTAAGTAAGTTTGTATGAGATGTAGTTTACGCATCGGTGCGTGGCCGCTGATTTATGATGTTCATATCGCATATATGTATGTCACATGGATCTCATAAGCCTCACAGTGTCACACTTCTAAAGAAATAATTTATAATAGATTATTTTTAATTATTTAGTTTTTAAATAGAATGATTATCTGTAGTGTTTAGAGTCATGAGTCGCCACTGACTTCAATTGCTATAATTACAGATAATCTTTGTATTAATATGTAAGATATACTTCGGTTGACGGTTATTCAGTCTTTCGTCTCTTTTTTATAGAATGACGAAAATTGTATAGCATTTTCAATCGTTATAGAATTTTGCATAATGAGTCGCGTTGTATTATTTTCTTTTTGAAACATGATTCTGATAAATTTACCTAACTGTAAAATTGGATAATATTTTAACGGACAAAATGGGGATATACGTTGTAGACAAGACCAGTGATTATCAACGATTTTAAACGGTGACCCTGTCGTCATGTTACGATAAATCGTTATTGCTCTCACATTATTCAATCATCCCACAAACGCATACATCATTTTCATAAACAATTCCTCTGTGTTATTTGTGTTAAAACAGTTATGATTTTAACAAATATTAGTTATTTTATCGTTTTATTATACTTTATAAGAATATTTATTTACTCAACTATACCTACTTCTCACGACTCACGCTTTTTACCGCGCCGTACGTAAATACAAAATGCTTAAGGTAACATTCTCGGAGTTGACAACTTAATACGTAGAAATTCGTTTCACATTACTCTGTTTCCAAAAATGAATGAATACCAGTCGATTTCTTATAACACTAAACATTTTGGTTGCTCCTCTTCTGAACATATGTATTCATTATCACTAAATTTGATACACCTATTGGACAATACTTTAGTTTATATATAGTAATTGATATTTGATTGATCATTGATAATCTATGAATTAAGCTGCTCGTCGCATTGGCTAAACAAGTAGTGTTTTTTAAAAAAAAATTATTGTATGAAATTCCGATACTAGACGATCATATAATCTAGGTAGTATAATATCACGAGAATTAAAATAATGACAACGTTACTGAAGCAACTTTAGATTAAACTAGTCACCGATTATAACTCTAATTTAAACTATAACGAATTGCTTATTTCTTTTGACATTTTTCTAGAATTTAATTATATATCGTTGGTTAGCATTCGCAAACGTTTGTATTCGGCAATTAAAATGCATGACTTGGATTAGTTTTCGAATAAAATCACACATACTATCGACACGATTGTTCAACATTAACTTGGCGGCTTGCACACATCACTCACACCATTCGTACGAAACAAATTACAGAAATTCATAATTAGAATAGTGTTATCTGTTTGACGGAACCGCTCATTCATTTATAATAACAATTTTATTAGCCAATACGCTATGAGTAATTATATAATATTTGTTTAAAAAAACTTTGTATATTGTTGACGACTAATTAGTAATAACAGCAACAAATCTAAGAATAAAATTGCTAGTAAATTGTCGTTGACACAACAGATTTTGTCAGTGATTGTTTTTACTTTCTTTTACGAAGTAATAAGTAAGTATTGTAATCACGAAAAAAAAAACATCGGCCATGTATTGGCCCTAAACTTTCTTTTACGTAGTCAGTATATTTAGATTTGATAGTATATAAATAAAAATATAAAATGTTAAAATTTCAAGAAAATATTTTCATTCATTGTCCAATAAAAATGTAAAGTTAGTTTATTGTCAGATTTCCAAAGAAAACATACGATATGTAATTCAGATTTTAAATGTTGGATTTTATAGTAGTATAAAGAAAATATTATTATTCATTACATATTATTAAAAATTATTATGGCCGGGCATTTTTTAGTATTCAAATTAACTTTAAAACCAGAGAAAATATTTATATATAATATTTTAAATTATTTACTAATCTTTGTAACGGTTTTTCACTAAACTTATTTGTGACACTGACAATAAATGTTAAATGTCAAAATATTGGAATATTTAAAACAATTGACATGCATAGTAGATGCGATTTATTATATATAATTTTTCCATACCTATGTAACTATGGCAATATTAAAGGAAGGTTTTACTTTCTTTTACGAAGTAATAAGGAAGTATTGTAATCACGGGAAAAAAAATTCTCGAAATTTTTACGGAAATACACCTTTTGACCTTCGCTGAATCGAGTCTGACTATTTTTGGAATGACGTCTGTGTGTGTGTGTGTCTGTGTGTATGCGCTCTACAGCCTACACCGTTGAAGATAAAATTATGACACTTTAAACTTAAGATTTGTATATGCCTGAGGCGAAAACCTCCTATTTTTGAAAAGCATATTCAAACCGGAAGTGCATGTTTACTTAAGACTTTTTTTGCAATTTCTGCAATATCTCTGAAACGGCTATACTTGCAGTAAAAATAGTTAGAATAACATTGAAAGATATTAGTATTCTGCACAACTTTTTGTTTGAAACATTTCTTCAAAAAGTGTACCAGTTACGAGAAAATTGCTATTACCCTATTTATATTGCCATAGTTACATAGGTATGGAAAATTATATATAATAAATCGCATCTACTATGCATGTCAATTGTTTTAAATATTCCAATATTTTGACATTTAACATTTATTGTCAGTGTCACAAATAAGTTTAGTGAAAAACCGTTACAAAGATTAGTAAATAATTTAAAATATTATATATAAATATTTTCTCTGGTTTAAAGTTAATTTGAATACTAAAAAATACCCGGCCATAATAATTTTTAATAATATGTAATGAATAATAATATTTTCTTTATACTACTATAAAATCCAACATTTAAAATCTGAATTACATATCGTATGTTTTCTTTGGAAATCTGACAATAAACTAACTTTACACTTTTATTGGACAATGAATGAAAATACTCGTATTTTTTTGAAATTTAAACTTTTTATATTTTAATTTATATACTATCAAATCTAAATATACTGACTACGTAAAAGAAAGTTTAGGGGCAATACATGGCCGATATTTTTTTTTAGTTATTACCAATTAATAAGATAATTAACTTCCGGGATGACAGTATATTTAACAATATATTGTTATTAGCATAACAAAACGTTAGTACAAAGTAGATTAAATTATGATTAAATATGAGAAAGTTGGGTACATAACACTCCAGATTTTTAATGTATTAATATAAAATTGTTTATATAAGTCAAGGAGAATTAATTTACATTTTGTTCTTAGAATTTTGTTTAGAAGTTCAAAACGAGAAGAAGACTAAATAAATATTTATGTCATCGACAATTAGAGAAACTGAATGCTGTCATGCAGAACAGCAAATATTAACCATTACTTCATTAATATTTTCATAATTTATTTTGTTAACTACACCGTTTCTATTGCAAGCTAGTGTGAATTACTACAACAATGTACGTTTTAATCTGTTGAGTGAAGCTTTACACTTTTTCATTACGTTTTAACGATAGCGTGCCGAGATTCTTTTCTCACACTTGCCTATTATACAGCCGTATATCTTACACATATGGACATAAGGATAAATACATAATACAAATGTACATACACTTCGAGAAGTATGCATTGTTTTGTTTGAGGTAAGAAAACGAAGAAAGTGTCAACCATCGGTTATTCTACAATAGTTTGTGTACATAAAACGCGTTTGAAGCATAAAAATTATATCTATCTGTGTTTGAATTTATTTTGCACGTAAACCAAATCAAATTTTGTTTCTATTATAAGCATATTTATGCAGCACTAAAAGTGTGAACTGATGGTCGCTATTGTGTAGTTAGATGATCTAGACAATAGATTTAATTCCTTCATAATTTTCACAAAATATGACTAAATTACATGAAAAATTGTCACGTAGCACTAACGTTATAGGTATCTACTTATAATATAAAATTATATGCAAAATTCCATTCTTTAAAAATATAATTAACTAGTTCGTGTTTTAATGTAATGAGATTTACAAATTTAATTTTTCAATATATAAATCGATTAATCAAACTAATTTTAATATCCAGGTAATCAAATCTCATTTTTGTATGAACTGTTAAAAAATAAAATATGCATTTTATCCGAAGCCCATGAAGAAAGGAAAGCTATTATTGTTGGTTATATGTGTTGATGCAATAATAATGTAAATGTTTTTTATTGTTATTTTAAGTATTATTTTATACCATTGCAAATTAAATTACTTTGCTATTATAATATGAATTAAAAAAGCAACGTTTTAATGTTGTCAATATCATGTATTAATGTGAGAATATCTTGGAATTTTTTCATTATTACCAAAGTACATATTTTGTTTTTAACTAGCAAGTTTAGAAAAATTATAGGAATTTAATATAATTTGCCATGTTTACGTGGAACAGAAACAGTCGTTTAATTTCATAAGCATGACATTGGGGTATAGGTGTGAAATAAACTCAAAGTGAGTTTGTTTGAGCGCATGCGCGTAAGAGTATTCAATTTACGTTAGCATGCGAGAAATGTTCGCGACGCCAAAGTAACATTAATAATTTAGTTAAAAGTTTAAAATTAGGACGGCAGAGGGCGATGATAAAAAGGACTGATAATAGGCTTGTTAATTTTGTTAGTGATTTAAGGGAAGGTAATTAGAGACAGCTATTTCATTAAAAACAGTTTCATGATCTGGCCTGTAGCTTAATGTCTGCTGAAAGTTTGATCCCATTATGCCCCGACGGGCAGGAAGAACCAGAGAGTGCTGTCGGATTAAGCGCCACTGCCTACGAACGACTATCGGTTGCTGATCAGCACTAGGTGCTTCTAATAGAGCGATTTAATTATAATTAACCAACGCCGATAACATTCATAACAATAACACATCAAAGATTGCTGAATTTTTATTGTACCAACATATACTTTTCTTCTTCTTCTTTTGCATATAGGAAACATAAGCCATAATGAAATTATATAGCAATGATGTAATTATTATTTTAAATTTCAAATCTTTATTTCGTAAAGTTGCGAAGAAATGACTAAAATAATATTTTTACAAGACCTTTTTTTTCATATATGTTATTATGATGATAAAATGTCTATGAATATAGCACAATAACAATTTTTTCACGCAACCTTGACCTATACCAATTATCACTTATAAAATCAATACATTTTCGCAATAGATTTTCTTCATTCTGGAACATAAAGTGATTTACATTGAATCATATTTTATTCGATAATAATTGTGGTATTATCGGAAGAGATGAAGAAAAAACGTCAATATCCTCATTCCAGGAACTTGATTTAATGAAAGTGCTATTTCTGTTCTATCAGTATTTCTCAGACGTAGAGGTAAACAAATAAAAGTTATTTGTTTTCTTCTTCCATTGTCTCATGGTGTGAGTTTATTGGTATATTCGTGTGTGACCGTCATTAATATCGATAAACAGTGAAAGCATACGTGATATTTGTCAACTTGCCGACAAAACAGATCTCATCTTGCTTTTGTCTTCCTCATTTTATACGGTTGCTTACGTATACCACACATGCACTGAGTGTTGTTCATTTAAATGAAAGTATGAACGTTGTTGATATAACTGAATATCTGTAGTGCATATACACCTGAAAGGATTTACAAGTAGCTTTTGCGGTAGCAAAACTTAGACCGTACTAATACAACACAAATAATCATACATACATTCTATACAGGGGGTCGACTCGATTTACACAACATATGACTTAACTTGTGATCTAATTACTTTATCGCTAAACTGTTAAAGTACAAGTTATTTAAAATTTTAAAAATTCCAGTTGCACAAAGATGATTTTTTGATATTAGCTTAAAAGCGTTTACTAGTTTATTTTAGGTTTTATATGCTATGAGTTTTTCAACTATCTAAAATATATTTTGAACTTTGAAATAATTTATTATTTAAGGTGAACCATCAAGTTCGCTAAAACATCGTGCCTTGCAAATGAAAACTAAAAAAATACTATTCGATGTGTATTTGCATAAAAAATATCTGGTAAAAATTTCATTTATTTTGATCTTGTATTAATAGAGAAAAAAAAATAAAAATAATGAAAAAGTGCCTATTTTGGGGGTTTTTATTTTTTATCTCCAATAATACAAGTTAGAAATAAATGAAATTTTTATCATGGATTTTATATGCAAATACACATCGAATGACATTTTTTTTTTTTTAATTAAAACTTTCAAAATAGGCACTTTTTCATAGTTTTTATTTTTTCTCTCCATTAATACAAGATCAAATTAAATGAAATTTTTACCAGGCATTTTTTATGCAAATACACATCGAATGGTATTTTTTTTATTTTCATTTGCAAGGCATGATGTTTTTCTAAACGAGCCTGATGGTTCACCTTAAATGCTATTATTTTTTCGTCATGCCCTGTTACTTTCAATGTTCATTATTGTAAATAACTATAATAACTGATTGAAAACGAAATTTATGATTGAGTAAATTCGAGTATAAGATGTTTTAGTAATTACTATATAATTAATTACGTAACATGAATAATGTATACGCGAAAATTTCGCGCATGGCAAGTTACTTATAAATTATTTATATTTATTGTATAATCATCACAATATTTATGGAAAACGAAACCAATTTGATTGTTTAGTTAACCTTGTACTAACAGATATATTTAGTAGACTTCGAAATAGTTTCCCATTCTGTTATACTATGTGTATACGTATGTGAAACTACATTATGCAACTAGATGATTTTATAGATTGTTTGAAATTTACTAAAAAATTTAAAGCAACTGCATTTATTTCTCAATACAATTTAAATTTATAGACAACTCAATAAAATTTGTTTTGAAGAGAAATAACTCTGATTTTGTAAACATTATATAAATATTTGTATTTTCACATTCACGCGGTCGTACACTTTCATAATGTACCCAGGCGTAAAAGTAAACATGACAGTGATGATCATTTTGTTTGTAGCACCAAACAGAAAAAATAAACCGTTTGCGCATCTAATGGTTATTCAAACAAGAGTTTTATGAACATGCGACATGGTCAGTGGAACGTTTCGTTCTAGCTGGTTACACTTATAGATATTAACATGATTGAACACCGTAATAATTATTTAGTTACATTTTATCTAATGATTAAGCTTGACTGCTTTTTGTACATACGATATTTTTGAGTAAACGTTTTCAATTACAATTATTTTTAAGCTTCACACGTAATTGTATTGCTTTTAAATAATTTAAAAAAATCCGTGATTTGGTTTTGTTATAACAAATTTTATGGCGGAATTTACGTTAATCATAATTAAGTTTAGGTATAGATGTTATGAAAATGAATAACGAAAAAATATATGATATATTATCGAAAATAAATGATATTATTGCTAGACACCATGAATAGGTATATAAAATGTGGATGGCGCCATCTTTTTATGTTATTCTAATAAATATTTTTACGCTGAAATTCCTTCGCGAAATCACAATATGTAATTAGTAGATTTGTCATGCGTGTTGAAGTACGCAGTTTACAATCTTGTTTATTTCAAACTGTTCGCGAATAAACAAATTATTTCTATGAACTCTTGAATGAATAAAAAAAGTATATATTGTTTAATCAAGTTTGAACCATTAGCAGGTATCATATATGCAGTATTATACCGTTCAACGATGCATTGCAATTGCACTTTTACTGCAGTGAAAAGATTCAACAACACAGTTTTTCCTTCTGTTGCTGAACAACTCGAGAACAATTGCTCGCTTCTTTGGGTATATACTGTATGCATAATTATTCGAAGTATCTAGTTAAGAATTCACAATGCGTTTATTAGTTTTGCACCTGTATAATTACTTCCTTGTGTAAATTATTTTGTATTTACTGGCCTAAGTATATTTTTATAATACGTGTTTTAAAGCAATTACCTATATACCATATATAAACTTTGTTCATTACAATTTTAATTTGTCATTACATAGTTCACTTAAATTTATTTGTTTAAAGTTCTTTTGTTGGATTTTTTTATGTTTCAAATGTTTTTAAAGAATGTCTGCATCTTTGTTTATGGAAGAAGGTGTGATGCTATATATGTATATAAATAATTAAGTACAAACACATTCTTGAATAAAACAATTTACCTTAATATTATTTAAATCATTACATAAATATTAAATTGGAGCAAAATTTATTTGTAGATCAACAAGAGCCTTATTTGAAAACGTTTATACACATTATTAAGTATAAATGCTGCAAATTAGTATTTATAAATAAATCAGTAAATTAGCATCTGCTTAATATATTATAAGTTATCATTGTCGTATTTAAAATGTTTTATAATGTGCTCGGAAGAAATCTTCAAACTTATAAATAAATTGATTTTCCTGATATTGTTAAAAAAATAAATTACAAAGCACACTGTAAAAAAAAGGTTTAATTATTAATTAATATGGTTTTTGATATACAGTAACTTTTATAAATTGTTTAAAGTAGCAGTCATTGTATGTTAGATTGCTTTTATTAAATGAATACTTATAGAAATGCTTAGATTCTTCAAACTCAACTTCTTGCAGTTGTATATCTTTTAGATATTTTTTTATTGTTCAAATGTTTTTTGATAGGTTACAGATTACGGCTTCACTTATATTAATTTAAATCTTCTTCTAAATAGTGAGTTAATTACCAATACTACGTACTTCACAGTTTTGCAAACTACGTCCATTAAATATATGTATGTAAATATTACACATTCACCATTTTAGTTATTATGTAAAATTACATTTAAAACACTTGTATTTTAACTTAGAAATCAATTTACGCTTCTCAATTGTAATACAATGATGATAAACCAAAACTATCACACGGTACTA
The DNA here is from genome assembly GCA_018344505.1 of Nebria ingens riversi. Taxonomy (NCBI): domain Eukaryota; kingdom Metazoa; phylum Arthropoda; class Insecta; order Coleoptera; family Carabidae; genus Nebria; species Nebria ingens. Next base: position 10,283 of record JADQWA010000240.1, read on the forward strand.
GTAAATTTAAAAAAAATTGCAAATGCATAACATACGTAAAGTACAACACCAATTTCACAGTTCTTTTGAATATATGACAAGCTGTACAATACCTAATTTTCATGTCAGACTTAAACTTAAATAATTTCAATCATCGGACGCAAAAAATGTGTTTTCTATAAACGTCACACATCGATTTCGACAGCGCAAGTGTAAATAGTAATTACGATCAACACATGCTGAGATTAAAAAAATAATTAATTTTTTTCCAACACGAGCCTCAATGGATTAATCGGAACTAAATTATAATCAGTTTGAGAATAATGCTTACAAACCTCAGATTATATTGTGGGTGCTATTGAATTTGGATAAATAGGAATCTTACTAACCGGTATATTGTCCTGAGGTTTTTTTTTTTATTATTTGGTTTTCTAAATGTACAGTCATCCACTTTAATCTTGTTGTAAAATCTTACTATGTATACACATGTTTTAAACTTAATAATTAAATTAACCAATAATGATAGCAAAAGTAAAATGTAAGATCTATTCTTGTTTATCTGTATACAGTATTAAATGTGCGTAGGAATTTGAATATAGAAAATTGTACATGTCTATTTTCATTTACAATCATATGTTTAGTTTATAATAAATGACTGCTATATTTGGCATTTGGATTCGAATTTATTATAGGTGCTGTATAACTGATGGTGGTGGGGACTCAGTTTAGATGGGAACTAAAAAAAAACAACAACAAAAGAGTTGAATTTTGATTAATTTTTATTCAAACCAATATTAGATTGTGTTGCAAAAAATTTATTGTCGTTTATAACCATAATGTTTTTATACATATTTGTGTGCGTTTTTTTTTTTTTATTCTTCTATGTCGAGGGCATTAACCTTTAATATTACTTATTATTAATCTAATAAATATTAGTCATATTTTCTATACACTAATAATTAGTACATACATAAATACTTGTTAGTGTTTCATTTACTTAACAAAAACCATTTAAATATGTCCTATAATATAATGATGTACTTTAAATTTTTAATTCTGTCAATATATCAAGGCAATAATATAATAATATTATAGTTTTCTGTGTAAATGTAAAAAAGGATATTGACAAAATTCATAAAAAACCAAAGCTATTATTCAATAATAATACATTCTTAATTATTACTTAATTCGGAAACCTGAGAAAAAATCACAATTTTCTTACGGAAACTTTAACATAACGGATTAAATAAATGCGTTGTGTTTTTTGCGAGATATATTTTTCATTATAAATCACACCTGATTAAACTATACAGTTACAATAGTATAAGATAATGGTTGAAACAGATTTATTTTCAAGTGTCTGTTTTTGCCAATTTGTAATCGAAGCATATAGTTTTTGCATACATACTCCGTTATATATGAGTACCAACAACAAAAAACCACACATTTCTGTCGAATCTCGAATCATTTATTACTGTAACAGCGCATCGAACCAAACAATGCCCATTTAATACCAACGTTCAATGGTTTTTATTTCATATGTAGTCGGCGCACATGACGAATTTAATAGTGTCGCTTTATCAAGTGTTGAAGTCTCTGTGGATAAGCCAGTTTAAGGATCAATTTACTGTTGTTTAAACAAAAAATTGTATGCTTAGGTTTTGATTAAAATTTAAGATAATTTAGCAACATTTAATTGCCTATATATATATATATATATATAATATATATATATATATATATATATATATATATATATATATATATATATATATATATACATATATAAACACGAGGGTGGTCTGAAAAGTGTCCGACCTAACAAAGATACAAGACATTTTTTCAGAATTTTATTTTTTATTTTTCAACATAGTCTCCTTGTAACTCTACACACTTCTCCCAGCGATGCTCTCATCTCTGTAACCCGTCCAAATAGTACTAAATGATGGTGCAGAGTCCCCATACACAGAATCCAACTCATCTTTGATTTGCGTAGGCGTATTGCCTTTCAAAAAACAAATATTTGATGACAGTTCGATACTCGATTTTGTCCATTTCATAAAAACACTCACATCAACTCACTCAAACGACTGTTACGTAACAACTGCGAGTCCAAAATGGTTGAAACTTTGGTGAGTAACTGTCAACAGATGAACAACGAAATTTCCTAGCTTTTATTTACGAGTGCTGCTATCTTCATGTTGAGGTCGGAAACTTTTCAGACCACCCTCGTATATATATATATATATATATATATATAATATATATATATATATATATATATATATATTTATATAAATTTAAAAAAAATGCAGTACTTATGTATTGATCATATGTACAAAATAAATTGGTACTCTGACTGATACTAGCACATCCATAAGTACACATTTACTAGATCCATTATTCATGCACGAATCAACCAGTTTATGTATGCGCAAATAAGTTATATGTGTTTGTGGTTGTATGTGTAGTATACATGTTTATGTATGTATTGTATATGTTATTAGGATAAGTGTTATTACGAAATAGGAATTAATATAACATAAAATAAATGATGTTTGGATGATTATCCTTTTGTTACATTTACTTTGAAAAACATCATTTTATTTTTAACCATATAGAAATCCTGTAATTAACAAATTCCATTGCTCCATAACACTAATAAGTTGTTTATTTTGTTTGAATATTCATTGAATTTATAGCTTGCGGATATTTTGTTTTTTTATCAGTGTTTCACGACTGAAATGGCAATTATTTTTTTCTTTATTTTATATCAAAAATACATATGTACGTATTTGGTATACCAGGTATGTGCTGCATTAATATTATTATGCATTCATGTTTAAAAATATCTAGGTATTTCAAAAGATGTAATTCGTAAATTAAATATATATCTCTCTTATAATTTTTTAAGGTTGTCAATTTTCTACGAGTAATTTAATATGTGTACAGCATGATATTTTGAACGGCATCGTATACGCGATCTTTGCAATTTTTCCTGTTTAAAATTATACTTTATGTCGTTATTTGCAAATTGCCCCTAATTTTGCTCAATTTACGTTTAATGGTGGTTTTTGATACGTGTACACAAAGTGTAATACACGGCACGGTGTATTACTAATTCCTTCCAAGTGTCAGCACCAGAAGAATTTCAATGGATAATTTCCCAGTAACTAGTGTTATTGGATGAAATCGCATGTATATACATACAATTTCATATAACTTGTTTGAGTCGTGGAATCTACACGGGTTAATTTTAAATGACAATGTTATTATTATTTATTTATAATTCTCTCTTCTATTAAATCAGATCATTCATTTCATGGCAATAATAATAAAGTATACTATTTTGTAACAGTTTTTTTATGTGGTTTAAAAACATACATAACGAATTAATACATATAAAATATTTTATGGAAGACATATAAAATATAATATTACAACCATATGGCAGCTATCAATCACAAGATGACAGGCTTCACACATTTCAATGTAATTTACAGAACATAATCTGATTACCTGAATATTAAAACATTTAAACACGCAACCAAGCACGTGATACTACATAAAAACATCATTTTATAAAGATGACACGATCAAGGTTATACATTTATAATGTAAACAGTTCAAACAACCCTTACAGGAAGATGTTTGTCGGTGTTTGAAACCATCGCTATAAATCAGACTTCTATAATGCGAACGATCGTGACTAATCATTCATAATGATTACGTAATTGGCATATATTTTATCGGAATACTTAGGTTATAGAAAAAAATTTATGAAGGTTTATGAAGTAAACCAATTGGCAATTGATACATAATCCATATTGGACATAAAATAAAATTGCTTAAGTAGAAAATATTATAAAGTAATACATCCGTAAATAATACCATGAATATTAGACTCTGACCTTGTCCCTAGCGCGCTTAGTAAAGCGATATACCAACACACAAAAATGTGGTTGAAATATAGCAAATCTACGACAGTTATTAACGTTTTATGTTTGGTTTTTAATGAAGAAAGACAAGCGTGTTGATAATGGCAAGCAGTCGTGGGACAGCACTTACAATTCCAGCTACTTTTAAAAGATGGAAGAATGATTTCGATTTCAACTAACGAGATGACAAGGTGAAATATAAACATAGCACTCATGTATGCTCCGACATAGAACTTGTTTTTAATTTCTGAAGATGAACCCGGTTGAGTGGTAGTTATAATAGTGATGGGAATTTGGTTTTCAATACATTACAAAAATTAAAGAAATTATTTTTAATTTTGTGCTAAAAATTATAATTAAAACTGCAAAATTATTTTCTGAGAAATAATATTATTTTCAAACATTTTAAAAATTATTTTATCGAAATACAATTTAATCTTAGACTAATAATACAGTGATACTTAAATAAATACTTCACAAACCGTTTACACAAAACGATAGCAGCATTCGTTTACTTTTCAAAAAATTAAGTATTTTGTTTTGTAAATCGCAACAGGTCGTTTGAAAGTGGAGATGGTTTTATTTTTGTTCTTGAAACATTTATATATTGTTTATATTATAATAAGCACGTACTACATTCAAACATCGGTTGTGATATTTGAATTACAAATCCGGATAATTTCAATATTTTCAATTCGCCTATAAAATATTATTGTCATATAGCAGATTTTCAGTATTGGTTTTAAATTTCGCGAAAAAGAAGTATTTATTTAAAATGGCAAATTTTGGTCAACAACTGTTTTAAATAATTTAAATAATGCAAGTGCAGCGACTATGTAAAGTGAGAAATACCTCAAGTTGCATATGCATTAAATAAAATATTAAGGCTAAACAACGAGAACGCGAGTTGCATAAGCTTAGGCGTTTTTAATTACCGATTTTGTATTTAAGCCCAACTTAATCATCTAATTCGAATTCAACATAGTAAATGTTTTATGATATTTTTGACAAATTATATGCTGTCTATCTTAGAGACCACACATCAACAGTGAAAGGTCGAATGAATAGTTATATAGTGTCTGTTACGATTTGGTACATGTTAATTAATATAAATATCAAAGTATGGTATATCTAAGTTTATACCCACGTCAAGTAAATCCTGTAGCGCGCTGCACCAAGAACAAACTTAGTCTTCATTAATTATCAGCAGTAATAAATTAAGAGGAGGGCGTGTGAGTGAGTTAATCAGATATATTCTACAATCAAGGCCCACGGGTAGGATGCCCATGCACTGTAAGAAGAACGACTACAATTCTACCATAAAGCTGCAAATAATATCATTAGAATTTTATAATTTTTTATCAAAATATCACAGAATGCGCTAAACTAAAGTAAACAATCCATAGTCACGTGACTAGCGCTTGCGGGAAACATGAAATGTCGAGTTCAAACAAATATTTACGTGCTTTGAACCATTTTGCGTTTGATATTCAAAAGTGTCAATTCGTTATTTATGTAGGTAATTTTTTATCTAGTCTATTTGTTGATCAGAAATTAAAATTGCCTCAATTTGTGGAAACTCAAAAGTGCTAGTTGATTCACATGATTTATTATATTTCACACTTGATGACACTGTTTCATAAACGTGTAGTATATTCTTGTTTTTTTCGCACTTCGTGTCACCGCTCTGGCACCGGCACGCTATCAGCACGCGATCCTTTCGGCACCGCGTGTTTCTTCTGTTGCTTTTTTTTTCTTCTTTTATCACCACGTGTATCATTTCAGTTCGCATCAGATGTACGTGAGAACATTTTCGTATGTGGGAGTGAACAGTGTAACTTGCGCTTTATACGAAAAATGTGCATTACGATGCAAATAAAGATTGTCAAACAAGAAAACATTAAATTTAATATTCCTTAGGATTATATCATCATTGCTTTATTTATTTAAATAGACTATTAATACTATGCACGCAGAATGTCGTATTGAAACTACGTATTAGAGTGAATGTTGGGGATGGGAAACGAAGCATATCAATACAGTAGAATTTTTTTTTATTGCGAATAATTATTGACGAACAGAATTTATACGATTGCTGTAAATAGATGAAGAATCAACTCTGGAATATATGGATAAAATTATAAATTGAGAGAAAAAATTATGCAAGTGGCATTTAGCATTGTGAATTTAACGCACGAAATACGTAAAATTAAAAAGAAAATTTAGTATAAAATGTTTGAGAAGATCCAATGCATTGAAAAATGTATGGTGATATGTACTATATAAATATAAACATCGGCCATGTGTTGGCCCTAAACTTTCTTTTACGTAGTCAGTATATTTTGATTTGATAGTATATAAATAAAAATATAAAATGTTTAAATTTTAAGAAACTATTTTCAATCATTGTCCAATAAAATTGTAGAGTTAGTTTATTGTCAGATTTCCAAAGAAAACATATGTATTTTAGATTTTAAATGTTGGATTTTATAGTAGTATAAAGAAAATATAATTATTCATTATATATTATTAAAAATTATTATGGCCGGGCATTTGTTAGTTTTCAAATTAACTTTAAACCAGAGAAAATATTTATATATAATATTTTAATTTATTTACTAACTTTTGTAACGGTTTTTCACTAAACAATAAATGTTAAATGCCAAAATATTTTAATATTAAAAACATTTGACATGCATAGTAGATACGATTTATTATATATAATTTTCCATACCTATGTAACTATGGCAATATAAATAGGATAATAGCAATTTTCTCGTAACTGGTACACTTTTTCAAGAAATGTTTCAAACTAAAGTTGTTCAAATCATTAATATCTTTAACATTAATTATAACTATTTTACTGTAAGTGCAGCCGTTTCGAAGATATGCAAAAAGTGACTCAAGTAAACATGCACTTCCGGTTTGAATATGCTTTTCAAAAATAAGAGGTTTTCCTCTCAGGCATATACAAATCTTAAGTTTAAAGTTTCATAATTTTATCTTCAACGGTGTAGGCTGTAGAGCGCATACAGACTCACAGACACACACACACACACAGGACGTCATTCCAAAAATAGTCAGAATCGATTCAGGGAAGGTCAAAAGGTGTATTTCCGTTAAAATTTCGAGAAATTTGTTTTTCGTGATTACAATACTAACTTATTACTTCGTAAAAGAAAGTAAAAATAATATGTGTATATGTTTGCAGAAAATAGTTTTAAACTCCAATAGTTTCATAATATATAAAGAAAACTATGATTTATTGTTTTCGCGCTATAGATTTTATTGTGTGTACGTTTATTTCGATACATATCTTATAATCTAGTTATAAATTCACAGCGTATCGAATAAAGTGCTGAAGTTTATTGATATGCTGTCGCTGCTGCATTGAAAACCAAAAGTTACGAATAGTACAAAAACGGAATGGCCTGTTACTTCCAAGTTACGTTACATGTTGAACCAATGCATAAATATGTTGTGTGTGTGTGTGTTAGACAAAAGCGAACGAGTGTTAGTTCAGATTCAAATCGGAAAGTTCCTATTTCGATTTAATAGGTGTTTATTATGTACGCGTCTTTTAAATTCTATTTACAACATTTACTTACTCTATAGAATCCCTATACCCTATTCCAATAGTGTGTTTATTGCATAAATATGTATTTACGTTTGGCGTGATTGAGCGGTACGTTATAAGTGGAATTGAGTATATTATGTGTACACAAACGGCTTATTTTGTTTGTACCTATTCGTATATTCACTCTGTATTGCGAGCTGTAAGGTAATGTTCTGCTCATGCCGTCAGCGATTTTGTAACAACATAATAAATATAACGAGAATGGAATTTGAAATTTTATTTAATTTTGTTGACAACATATGTTTTATTTTATCATGTTATGCATTCAACTGTTAGAACATTTCTAATTATTATTGTACAATTATAAATGTAATTTGAGTGTACTATTCGGAGGCTTTTGTTATGTACCCATTAATAATGATGTTTTTTTTTCTTATTTTATAATAATGAAAACAAATAATAATAACAATGCTAGTCATCGAAATTTCTTATAAAACTTTATATTTTGTAAGAAGTATTTCAAATATATATTCATTTTGTTATAGTGTAAATTGTGGATGTGCTGTTTTTTAATGGTATATACACATATTTTGTAGTTTAAATTAAAACATAAAACTTCGTGCTCTTTGGTAAAAAAATCAATTTTGCATTTGAGTTCAGCAATATCAACTTTATTCACCAAGTCTGCCATAATCATACAAATTCATCAATTTGTGTTAGGTAAGATGTAATTAAGAAGAAATTTTCTGTCATAAAATCTAGCCATAAAACTAACGGCGACCACTCATAGCTTATCATAGCCCGTCCGTGTTCTAGTTATCGTCTGGCACGAGTATCACATCAAAGCAGTAATAAAATGATGATTTTTTGTGACATTGTTTGATATTCCACTGTGTTCCATCCAATAATGCGAGCAATTATAAAAAATCAAGCAACAGAATCGGGTACCTATCTATCTGTTGTTATTAACGACATTGGTGGCCTTTAACCGACGGGTCACGTGGTGCCAATAACTCACCGCATGAATCGAAGTTGGTTAATACAGTTATAATTGGGTCACTATCACGTAGAAGTCAAAGGTATCTATCTCTGTTGTAATACGAACACCCCACCTATAATACTCTCTGTGTGTGTGCATATATTGCTGTTTGGGGACGAGGAGAGGGGTGGTAATACATTTTCGAGGCAATCGAATTGTGAAGTTACATAGTTCGTGGTAATATCCAAGTTGCACGGAAGTAGCTTCAGGATTATACATCTTACTATGTCGGTTAATTGTAGGATGAGTTGTTTGAATCTGGTATCTAGTACGTTTAGTGGTAATACAGTTACCTGTATTAATTTGATATTCTTCAAATGGAAATTGCGAAAATAAACTTAGATTGAAGTATGCAGTTACTCTATCAATAGTAATAAATTCATTTGTTAAACATCTGCAGTGTCTTGCTCTGGATATTCTTATACGTAACTTACAACGTTTATGAATTAAATGGATTAAATTAATATTCTTGCAAAGGGTCAAAATAATATTGTACCTATATGAAGCTGTAAGTGTGTTTTAATGCTAAAAACACATGCCGAATAGCTTAAATTACGTCATAACTATGGAATGTGCTTCTAAGTCAGGAGAGACTTGTTTTCATAGAAATATATTGAAACTTTTTGTTGAACTAACTGTTTATGGAGTATCATATGTTAAATATGTTGGTTGTGTTAATGCTTACAAGAACATGCGATTTAGAATGCTAAATAAGCATTTGGTTCTTGTAAATGACTCTAACAGGAATAGTTGGAAGTGCTGTACTAGAGCAGCTTGCGTTGGACAGATTGTTACGCATATTGCGTGCGTTTCTTGTACCGTAAAAAATACAAAATGAAACACGTGTGTAATATAAGTTCTGAGAGTGAACCAGCATTGACTTTAACCTATCTTTCAGACGAGCACGTGCTGTCATCTTTTCCAGAAAAATAGTAAAACGTTACATTTCATCACGTCCACAAGTGTACACTGCTTTGCACAAGTTACCAGCGAAATCTATAAGTTTTCTTACTACTACGCTACATTTTATGTATTTTGCTTTTAAATTTGAGATATTTAGGAATACTTTGCTTACAACGTTACAGATTAATTAATTATGTAATATGCAATATAAAGTAGCAGAATTTTCGTTTATTTAATTGTTAAAAGTTTTATGATTGTAAAATGTTTTCATTTTTAATAAGTTCTATTTTGATGTAAGCCAAGATTGTCCTAGTACTTTTATAATGTACTGTACGTACTTGGTCTCGATGTACAGTGTACAAAGCTCTTAGAGAAACGAATTAAAAATGTATTCGAAGTATGTAATAACGGACACACGTTGTTACATGTAATAATCGACTTACGCATCATCCCTGCTTCTTTTATGCTCCTATTTATGTAACCCTTTTTCTTTTTGTCGATATAAATCCAACGGCAGCCCATATATGGATCGCAATTACGTCTTATTACGATTATTATCACGTCGTATACGTATTGTTGCATCACTTTTTGCATGTTATTCAGACTTCCGTTAGAAGGTTATTTTCGAATTTTAAATATTATTTCTCAATCAGAAGGTTTACGGCCGTTAGCATCGTTGATGTTGCTAGCCGTGTTATGTGTGTATTGTTGACACGAAGACTTGTAATTTATACATGTATCATTTTCAATCAACTATATTAGCAAGACAAAAAGCATATCTACGTGGTTGATAAGTGGTGTCTGTCAGATTCTTTATTCATAATTATATAGTATAGTAATAATCTGTAGGATCTGATCGCATTAAAGTTACAGTTTAAGAAAAATTAATTATTTTAATTTCTTTGATTCGACTTTTTGTAAAACATGTGCGGTCTTTTACCGCGAAAAATCGCTAACTAATGAAGATGTGTACCCGTCTACATTTCTTTGACTCAGCAGATTGCTAGATTGATGGATTTGCTTATAATTATCATATGGCGTCTTGATTTGATGGTTTTATATTCGCCGGCACGATGGTTTGTTGGACCATGTGTTATTAATGTCTCAGCATCCAGCCTCAGTTATTATTCTATAGGAACAATGAGCATGGAACAGAATTCTCTATGCTGTCATGACAATTACAGTGTCTGAATACAAATAACTCTATTTTACTTTTCTGCACGGCATCCCTTCCTTTATATGTATGTCCAGCATGCATGTGGCATTAACTAATCGCCATTGCCATCTATTAGTTTAAGATTCTTGTTATAATCAAATTGTTTTTATTGTTTTACTCCTGGATTATTTCATGTGTATGCAAGCTCTACTTTCGAATGATACAAAAAACATCTACGTATACGCTTTAGTGTGTAGGCATCCAGCCACGTCCTAGCAATACTTTTAAAAAATATAGTTTTTGAAGATAAAATTTATTATTGGAACCATTATTAATAGACGCAATAATAATGTATGTATAGGATTCTTATTTTAATTATGCCTTTGTTCGATTGTGAAATTTAAAATTAACAAGCATTGGCTTCGCCAGTGCTCAGAGCTCGCATACGGCGAGCTATTTAACATTGGCTGTGCCAATGCCTAAAGTTTGGCATGGCGAGTTTCTGAATAAATAAACAATATATTTATAGCGATCAAAGCAACAATTAAACCAACAATGGTATAGTAATTAATCAAAGATATCTTTATTCATACCTTGGTTATTATAAAAATTATACTTGGCGTCGACGAGCTGTTGCCTAAACGTTGGCATGTCGAATTTCTGTATAAATAACTATTATTGTACTATAATTATAATAATCGAAGTAACAATCAAATCAACAACGATATAGTAATCAATCTAAAATATCAACTGTCATATGCATTAGTTAAAGTATCGCGCAAGCCGGAAAAAAAACGGTTCAATTGGTTTTTTATTGATTTTATTTAGTTTCAAAATTATTATTTTCTTTATTTTTTTACGGCTTTCAGTTATAACTTGAATAAACTTTAAATACATCAAAAAAATTGTAATTTTACGCAGATTTTTTTGGTATAATTAATTATTTTATAATTGATTTATTTTAAAAAATTATCATGTTTATTATTTTTTTACGGCTTTCAGTTATAATCTAAAAAATGTTTAAATACATAAAATAATTTGGAAATTTACGTAGATTTTTTTGGTATAATTATTATTTTTCTAAGTGCTTTTTAAGGTATACATTTTTTTTGCGGGAAAATATTTTTCTGAAGTACGGATCTGATTGGATTTAATTTACGACCGGATGGAATTGGGCTCCTACACAATTCATGTGCCAAATTTGGCTGAGATCGGTTCAGTATCTTCAGAGGAGAAGAGGTGAGGATGGTTGATCTTACGACTAGCGATCGAGCGAGCGACCAACATGTTAGCAAGTATTTGAGATATTTACATTTTCGTCATCAGGGCGATAAATGACGAACTTTTTGTTAAGGACATTTTTGAATCCGAGAATGTTACAGACTAATTATGCTGACAAACACTTAAGCTCTTCGGTACTACGTACGGCGAGCTAAAAATATTTAAATACATATCGTACCTAATCTATATTCTCTTATAAAGATATGATGGTGTCGTTTTGATAAAAGGTTATGTAGTTATTGTTTGTACACTACAGGGATACTCGTTACAGAAATCCCGTTAGTTTCCGACTAGAAACCGTAAATAAAATCAAATATTTCAAGGGGTTAAAAGTTCAGTGCTGGCGGGCGCTCACAGTTCGCTATGTTTACCGTACGTGATGCAGGATCAGTGTAGTGTATATATGTATATAATATAACCAAGAGCATCCGTATAGCAAATACAACAGCGAGATGCAGCTAGATCGCCGAGAGCCATTCGACGTCAACGTGATGATAGTCCGCCCACTAGACAAATGTCGCGCATATTTGCGGTGGAGTGGAAGACTGTGATAGTCAACCAACACTCGTCACTGCTACCTTTTTCTACGTCAGGTCGCGCGCGCGTTTCATCGGTCGAAGGCGCGGCAAGGCCGGTCGAGGGTTGCAGCAAGGACGAAGCTTACAGAGTAATGAACCTATATGTTCATTCGCCTCACCTCACACATACTCACAACAAACATGACGTGGCTGTTGGTTAGCTGTCCTTGTGCACTGTGTAATACCGCGACCCATCCAATACACCAACTTATTCTTCGTCTCAGATTATCCCTGTGCCTGTTTTTATTCGCGTTTAGTGAATGATATATTTCTACAAATTAATTTCAGCAACAGTATTCTACGTAAATTTAGTTATTACATATGAGTAAATGAAATTTCTTAAGATAAAGATACATTTCGTTATTTTCGCTATAAAACAACAGTTGCCGGACAAACAGCAGTAACACGTAACAAACGTACTAGGTAGCTCGTTCTAGTAGTGTGGCGTGTATACGATCGTGATCTTATGTGTGCGGCTGTGTCATTTGCATTTCGCATGACTTTGTTCAAACCAAGGCGCCTGTTATACAGTGATAATTACATTCGTAATATCTGCACTGTCGACGTTAATGTGCATTGTTTTTCACCCAGAATTACTGTGCGGTGATTCACATCTTTAAAAAAATCTTATATCTAAGTTTAAATGACTATTTAGTTGTCCATAATCGCGTATTTACCTTTGTGATAAATTGATATAGGTATACATCATTTGTTGAAAGTAATTAAAAAATTGAATCGTAAAATTGTTAATAATTATATTTTTAAAAATAGTTTGCAAAGCAGATGTTACGAAATGAATGTAGTTAAATATAATTAGTCAGATCTATAAACAAACAAATAATTTAAAAAAAGCCGAACATGTTGCGCTTATACACACATATTCATTTATTTACATTGCCGTTGGATATTGAGGCATGAATACGAGGGTGCAGAGTGTTCGTGGTTGAATATTGTGAGTAACACACCGGCTGTACCTATTCTACACGTATAAGCAATCAAAAGTTGTGCGTACCTGTTTCTGAATTGTTTCCAAAATAAACAAATTAGCTTTGTGGTTCTGTCGAATTTAATATGTATGCTCGTAAACTTGTAACGTGATAATTTTGTCACTGCTCCTAAGGTGGCATTTAAAATGAGACAAATTGGGGAAAATAATTCAATTCGTAAAGTGATTTCACGTTGTACTGGATGTGATTTAAATAATGATGCATGAGATACTCCTGGTGGAATTCTGTCTATAGTAAGGCGCATGCGTACGAGCCATACTTTAAGTGAATCTCGAAAGAGAGCAAATATTCCATTTTGTTGAAACATAAAAAGAATTTTAAAAAAACGCATGGAAATCAAATGAAAAGAGTTGTGAAACAAACGATGATGTATGCAAATGATAAAAAATGCATTGGCCTGTTAGATGACACATGTCTAACTCACATACGACTAGATAGTTATTCAGACGCAAAAGCAGAGAGTCAAAGTGGATTCATGAGAGCGTGATGGCGAATTACGTATTCACTTTTGTCCGATGCTGGTGTTGGTTGTGTGATTCATCAAGCGAATTTCGAGCGCCACCGGCAGCGGGTGGTGGAGGGTCATCTGGTTCTATTTCCCTGTATTTCACCTTCAATCTGCCCCTCACAACTCACCCCTAAGCGCGTAATGTGTGTATATGGATGTGATACGGTTATTAGCATCAGCGCTCCCGGACGCGATTTCATCACTGACAATTATAACACAAAAACGAATTTATCATGCTTGGCAGCCTCGGGACTAATAACAGTGATTTTGAATTTAGCTTTGTTACAGTTCACTCCGTCCGTCCATCTATCTATCTATCCATCCAGCTACGATGATATATTTATTCGAACGGTCAGTGGTAGAGCGTCTAATATTTTCCTCCATCCGGAAATTTATTTCATTTATGAATATTGTTTATTTACTCTAAGACCGTTTAATATATGAATAAGCAAACAAGCATTGGCTTGGCCAATGCTACCACCTTAACTGTAGCAATTAGTTTTATTGATACCCGAATTTTTATTTAAAAACATCGGCCATGTATTGGCCCTAAACTTTCTTTTACGTAGTCAGTATATTTAGATTTGATAGTATATAAATTAAAATATAAAAAGTTTAAATTTCAAGAAAATATTTTCATTCATTGTCCAATAAAAGTGTAAAGTTAGTTTATTGTCAGATTTCCAAAGAAAACATACATATATATTTCAGATTTTAAATGTTGGATTTTATAGTAGTATAAAGAAAATATTATTATTCATTACATATTATTAAAAATTATTATGGCCGGGCATTTTTTAGTTTTCAAATTAACTTTAAACCAGAGAAAATATTTATATATAATATTTTAAATTATTTACTAACCTTTGTAATGGTTTTCACTAAACTTAATAGTGACACTGACAATAAATGTTAGATGTCAAAATATTTGAATATTTAAAACAGTTGACATGCATAGTAGATACGATTTATTATATATAATTTTCCATACCTATGTAACTGTGGCAATATAAATAAGATAATAGCAATTTTCTCGTAACTGGTACACTTTTTGAAGATATTTTTCAAACAAAAAAGTGTTCAAATCATTAATATCTTTCAATTTTATTCTAACTATTTTTACTGTAAGTGCATCCGTTACGGAGATATGCAAAAAGTGATTCAAGTAAACATGCACTTCCGGTTTGAATTAGCTTTTCATAAATAGGCGGTTTTCCTCCCAGGCATATACAAATCTTAAGTTTAAAGTTTCATAATTTTATCTTCAACGATGTAGGCTGTAGAGCGCACACAGAATCACAGACACACACATACACACAGGCACACACACAGACACACAGACGTCATTCCAAAAATAGTCAGACTCGATTCAGGGAAGGTCAAAAGGTGTATTTCCGTAAAAATTTCGAGAATTTTTTTTTTCGTGATTACAATACTTACTTATTCGTAAAAGAAAGTAAAAATTAAACAAATCGAATGATGTGACGCACATTTACGTTTAAATCTTCCATTAAGTAATATGTGTATTAAGTAAGTAACCCGGGTTCAAAATCGGTAGTTACAAGTAGTTAAAGTTAATTGCATTTTTTTTATCAATTATTTATATTTTACATTAAAGAAACGATATTTTATAATGGTCTGTAATGATGAGACCCGCCAACGTCAAGTTGGAAATAAATAATTTATTTGATTCTTCTACTGTAATTAGCAATGAAATAAAAAATATTAGTAGGCAACTGGAATGTTTGTATTCCTTATTATTTCATACAGTATGTATAGTTATCATCTGAGTGTTAATGCCTTTGGTATTTTGATTTAATCAATGTAATTATCAAAGCTATTGACTTAAAAACAAGTAATCGATCAAAGGTATTGCAGTCGAGCAATATGTTTGGATAACTGGTTAATGTGCATAGGAAAACAAGATGTCACTCCAGTACAAATACTGGTTTACTTTGTGCAGGCATTCAGTTACGTTAACCAATCTATGAAGCCTATTTAGACAAGTGTCGTAGAATTCTAAACATAATTAGAAAATTTATACAAATTGTAGTTTGTACTTCAAGTGCAATAAACTAGAACGAGTTGATGCACATAACGAGAACAAGATGATAAATTTGCTCATTACAACAAGAACACCAGGTGAACTGTTCAATTATGCACGTACAGTGGCTAATATACAAACGTGTCTGAATGTTCGCTGCGTCAATTGATGGACAGCCCTTTTTTCGAGCTCATCACTTACGAAACAAACGTCGTTCTCGGGCGGTTTCTCGTTACGATTCCAAATCGAAACACGTAGCTCCTCAACTATCGATTAATTCCCTGCAAGATTAATTGCCTTCGACAATAATCAATGTAAAGACTCCCGGATGATGAACGTCAATAGACCAACACATTCGTTGAACGTTGTGAGTAATATTTTAAATATTCAGAACAGAAAAACGAAAAGTAACTCATAACTAATTTAATACATTTTGTATTAACTTGAGTTTAGTTCAATGATAGAGATATTTTATTAAGTTTGATTTGAACAAATTCTTTAGAAAATATCGTTTTTCATTGATTTGCACTTTTTTCTTCTGCGAGTTTACATTATACTCGAAAAATCTATGAAGTATTGGCAATGATAGGCAATATTAAACACTTTTAGTAATGAGTCATGTTTCCTAATTTGGTATGGTAACTTGTAGAAAATAATCAAAATTCTGGAAAGAATCTTGTCTACATGTAAGCAACATGTACTTGTCATTGGTCGTCATATGTGTTTCTTACTTGTTAAGTTCATAATATTTATCCAACTGAGAGTAAATGATTGACGGGTGACAATGAAGAAATAATAAAAGAGATAAAAGTCTTAAAAAAATTATGATTTCGAATAATATATTGCAAATTTTCTTCGGTTTAGTAAAAAACGAATTTTATGTATTAAACATTGTTAAATTTCAGATTAGCACTAATCGATTTGTTTTGTTGTTCGTTCAACAGAATTTACTTTTGTACGCTTGTTTTTGCTATAAAATAGCACACATATTTTATTGAGCGTTCATATATATATATATTGTAGGCTATCTCATGATCAGAACCGTATTTTTTCTGGTAAGTTAACGTTATAGATGACCTTGGCATGTAATAAACGCTTTCAAAGTTTTTTTCTTATCGATGGACGGCTATTGATGGATTACAAAGCGTAGATTCGATTATTTTTATTTGATTCTTATCACAGTTTTTGTTGTTTCACTAAGTGCAAATAATTTTATACGAAATCGTAATGGTTGATACGATAAAATATCCAATATTTGTAAATGAACGATTACAAAATCTAGATCAAAACGTATTTAAATATATATTTTATATCTTATTTCACTCAGAAGGTATAGATTTTTTTTTGTACATTTAAAAATTTCTTTTCAATAAACTAAGCAAACACTCGAATTTAGTGAGAAGATATGTATAATTATGTTTATCTAAAATCGTAATTGTTTCGTAGTCAAATCAAATAACCATATAGACAGAATGATACGAAACACGATCCACGTGTAATTGTATACATTCAAACGCCAACGAAAGAGAATCTCTAGTAGATTGAACCTCTGTCTGTAATAGCGTATGCAGCACCCAAGAGGATTTAGTTCATCATCCACTCCACCTTCTTCTTCTTCTTCTGCGCAATGATCCTTCGCGTAGAAGCAACTCACACCCATCCACGATCTAACGGATAATTATATACTGTTCCTTGAACCATCGCGCTATCACGATCGTAATGATAATGACCGTTTAACTAGTATCTGTCCGTGGTACGGCCTTGCTGACATTTTTACTAGATGTGCTATCGCATTTTCGTGGAATAATTACAAGAGCACTAGGTCGATTTAATTGTTTTTCTTATTTAACACTTACCTACATCGATCTGCGATAGATGTTGGTACTCTGTGACACCTATGTAAGCAGATTGAATCCGATTAAGAAACAATATCGAATCAAATCTACATAATCCAGTTTTTAATAGCCGTGTAAGTTATTCATTGAGTTTTATCCGACAAATTGATCTTAAATCACGTGCATCTGCTATTATCACTTCATATATCTTGCTTTGGATGTCTTGACAATTTACGGTTTACGCAGTAACAAAATTCTAACTCTAGATTTTCAACTTTATTAAAATATTTTAGAAACCTTATATTGCCTCTATGTTCTATTGTTTCTCTATAGGTATATTCTTCAAGTTTATATTAAAAGAGTAGGTTTGAAGCATCTGTAGAAGAGTCTATAGTATTTTTAAATTGTAGTAATACCAGCTTTACTTTATATTATTTATAGATGCTACTAGTCACGTGACTATGATACATTATTTCAACGGCACTTTAAAGTGAAATTTAATCACAGCTTGCTCAACGTTAATGTGTTACATTGATTACACTCGCTTCTACTAACTGACACTCACACAAACACATGAGCACGCGTACATACAAACAAATACATAAACAGACGGATACATGTATTTAATGCAGTGCTCCTCTCGGGGTCTCTCTAACGACCTGCTTCTATGCTTATTACGTATGTACATTTAGCACAATTTGCGTTTGGAGAGCAGTGTAGCGAGCTGTAATACCTATTACCAACCAAGAAGCCCCCACATGGCAAAACCACTAATATTTCAGTATATCTGAAAACATTTACTCTCAATATACGACAAGAAAACAACAATTATTCCATGCATTACGTCCTCCTACAGACTTATAAGAAACCAAACGTCTACAGCAAAATAAAATAAATAAATACGACCATATCATTATTTCACCAACTGTATTAGTAAACATCGGCCATGTGTTGGCCCTAAACTTTATTTTGCGTAGTCAGTATATTTAGATTTGATAGTATATAAATAAAAATATAAAAGGTTTAAATTTCAAGAAAATATTTTCATTCATAAGACCAATTAATTTGTAAAGTTAGTTTATTGTCAGATATCAAAAGAAAACATATGTATTTTAGATTTTAAATGTTGGATTTTATAGTAGTATAAAGAAAATATTATTATTCATTACATATTATTAAAAATTGTTATGGCTGGACATTTTTTAGTTTTCAAATGAACTTTAAACCTTACAAAATATTTTCATATAATATTTTAAATTATTTACTAACCTTTGTAACGTTTTTTCACTAAACTTATTTGTGACACTGACAATAAATGTTAAAAGTCAAAATATTTGAATATTTAAAACAATTGACATGCACAGTAGATACGATTTATTATGTATAATTTTCCATACCTATGTAACTATGGCAATATAAATAAGATAATAGCAATTTTCTCGTAACTGGTAACCTTTTTGAAGAAATGTTTCAAACAAAAGTTGTTCAAATCATTAATATCTTTAACTTTAATAATGCCTATTTTACTGTAAGTGCAGCCGTTTCAGGGATATGCAAAAAGGGACTTAAATAAACATGCACTTCCGGTTTAAATATGCTTTTCAAAAAGAGGAGGTTTTTCTCTCAGGCATATACAAATCTTAAGTTTAAAGTTTCATATTTTATCTTCTACGGTGTAGGCTGTAGAGCGCATACAGACTCACAGACAGACAGACACACACACACACACACACACACAGACGTCATTCCAAAAATAGTCAGACTCGATTCAGGGAAGGTCAAAAAGTGTATTTCCGTTAAAATTTCGAGAATTTTTTTTTTCGTGATTACAATATTTACTTATTACTTCGTAAATGAAAGTAAAAAGATTTATAGATTTTGACAAAATTAATTTTCGGTGACGCAAAACACTGACATCATTTGACGTCATCTTAATAATTAGTTCACTTATGCGAATGAGAATCTTACGGTTAGTGTATTGTGAGGAAATATGGTACATAGTACCTACTTGTTTCCTTCTATATATTTTTGGTAGCATAAGTATTAACAATCATTATAAATGATATGTCATCATCAAGAGTAGCTTCAAGACTGTTACGCTTTCGTAACATATCATACTGTTAGTAGTTGTAGTAAATATTTCCAAAATTTAGTCAGTCACTATTAATTCGAAAAAAAAATAAAAAAAATACGATAGACAAAATGTACAAATAATTTTTTTTATAATTTAATTTTTCAAATATCTCAATTATTGATGATAATATTGTTAAAAAAATACAAATGGAATTATGTTCGCGTGAGTACATAGCGCTATTAACACATGTGTCTGTATCTTCTTAGATCTTCTGCCGAAATATTTGAAAATGATTAAAAAATTGTTTAAAGCAAGTAGCGAGCGCTTTCGGCATTATTCTCTCGGTACACCTATACAATAACGCATGCTCAAGCGATGATGAGGCTGGAAATAATTTTATTAGATAATGAACAGTCGTCGGAATGAAATTAATGCACAGCAATTTGTGAGTTAATGTAAGAATCTTCGAGAGCGCCAGTAAAAAATGAAATAACTATTAATAATTATACCGGCTGCGTAAATTGAATTCATTGCGCAGCAAAAAAAGTGACAAAGGCATAAAATTATTTATGCTTTCGATGATTAATACTTGTCAAATTTATATTTTATAGTTTGTAATATTTATGACAAACTTGGTTTAGAATCTATATTACTTTCATTTGAAATATGTTTTAAGTGTTTATGAAATTGATATTCCTATTTAGGGTAGGGTTTTTGATCGGATGTTTTAACAACAAAGTTAACAATGATACGCCGTGCAGGTGTATTGCGTGCGGTCCTTTAAAACCAAATAAACAAGCAAAACAAATCTTAAATATTTCAAATGTAGCTATTATCATTACCTAATTATACTGTGATGATGTTTCCGTGTATGTTATTTTAGAATCGTGCTTCAATCCGGCGAATCTAACTGTGCAGTGAGACGAATACGTATATGTTTCTTTGGTTCGACTGTGACTGTGTTTGTGTGTGAAATTCACACAACAAACATCGTAACGTTGAACTTTGACTGCGTGGATGAACAATCGCGCTAACTGACACACTTAGGTCAGTTGCGGCAATTACAATCATACATTGGTTTGTATGCGACTTATTTTTTAGGGCAGTTTATCTATTGGTTATTGTCATGTCTAACTAAAAAAATAAAACTAAATAATCTTATAGACACACGACAGACATTTTTCAATAAATATCATTCTTATGTGAAATTGCACTTAAAATTCATTTTCATTTTAACTAAATTATAATAAAGTATTTAAAACAAGAAATTTAATTGTTTTAAATAAACTATATTTAACGCTGTGAAACAAAAGAATTTGCTAGTCAACTTACTGTGCATTAGCAGTGGTAAGTTTCTGCACATAATAATCAATATATATATATAATCCGCTCGAGCTTCATTCGGCGTAGTCAAAGCACGACTGAACGTCTCACCAAAAAAAAAACACCTTAATTTCGGAAATCTTTTAAGAAAGTCAACATCCACTCAGACAAATTTTCCCCGTGTAAAAAGTGTTTCACCTAATACAGAAACGAATCGTACGACTATAATTGAAACTGGTATTTCACAGAAGTGAAATAGAATGGAAATGTGCAAGGGCAATCTGTTTTATATGCATTTCTCGTAGCGGGCAACTAAAAATTTAAATTTTGTCGACTCGACAAACATTTGAAATTTAACGTGGCACAGAGTAACATAATTTTCAGGCTTCATTTTTATATTGTTACTTTTATTCGATTGATAATAATTAAATTTTTAAATTCAAACCACACACATACATGAAGATATCATACTATTGTGCTCCAAAAAGACAAAATGTTCAATCTGTTCATCCTTGTTTAGCATTTACGCAAATACGTTGTTGCAATTTTAATTTCACATATACTGATTAAACCTGGGATTATATTTTAAGTTCTTGTTAATTGTTGCATGCAAATTAAAAATATAATGTATATCCTAGACTAGACAATAACCCAACGACGGCACCGCTAAACATTAGAAATTATAGGTTTCACATTTACAACCTTACTTAACGTAACCTTCATCATCAATCTACGGGGTTCTTCTTCTGCTTCTTCCGTGAGTAGAAACAAATGATAGCAAAACAAAGCATAATAAAATTAACGTAGATATGTTAATTGATGTTTAATTACTTTATCTCAGCAAATATTAACATTAGTATAGTGAAAGAATACGAAGCTTGTAAAATATGTTATAAGTAATATGCGTTATAATTATGTATTTTTAATGTAAGATGCTTGTTAATTCCTTCAACGATAATACAAATTTGGATTATCACTACAAAATTGCTAACTGACGTATTTAAAATTTTAAATAAAAAAATTATTTACTTTACGGACTCACATGCCGAAATTACGAAATAAGCATAAATACTTTAATTGTCATGAAGCTCGTGACGACACAAGTAATATATAAAATATATATTCCACTACATAAATGAAAACGCTTGTTGTGTTATCAACCGTTCGTTTTAAAGATAGCTGTCGATGCATAACTTGAACAATATCGTACATATCTTTAAATATATTAAAATTTTAATTACAGCATATCTGGTAATATCGCATTCTTTTTATGAGAATTATCATATTTTAGAATTAAAACTTTTAGTGTAATTATAAATATAATTCAAGTTTGTACACGCGCAAATTAGGTAAGTTTAAATAAATTTAGCATTTCTAAATACTCGCACTAAAATACAATGTCTAATTCTAAGCCTTATTCCAAATTCAAAACTTAGAAGTGTATAGTTTAATATGA
The DNA here is from genome assembly GCA_018344505.1 of Nebria ingens riversi. Classification (NCBI taxonomy): domain Eukaryota; kingdom Metazoa; phylum Arthropoda; class Insecta; order Coleoptera; family Carabidae; genus Nebria; species Nebria ingens. Next base: position 32,981 of record JADQWA010000240.1, read on the forward strand.
AAGCTCATGTATATTTAGCAGTAGTCAATTAATTTTTTCATAACTGAAAACGTGAATAATATCATATTTTATTATGACACTTAAACGTTGTAAAGTAAATACAGTTTTAGTAAACACACGACTTGGAGATTAAAAACATATTAAATATCACTTGATGAATTAATTTTTTCATTACAAATATATAAGAATTTTACGATTTAACAATTCTTATTAATTGTCTACATTAAATCTGCGATATAAATCTAAAAAATCAATTTTATAGCCACCTAGTTAATTACAAAACAAGTATATACATTTTATTATTCCAGGTTTTTAAACGCGTTTTTCTAAATGCTAAATTCTATTTTGACGAATCATCTTGGGAGATTTCTTTATCGCTCGTTTTTGTTCTAGTTCGTGTACTTATTCAACAATGACAAAGATAATCTATAGATAGACGGGAACGAACAAAACTAGTTGTACAAAGAAAAGTTCATTTGTTTTATTTTTCTAGAACATCGTTTTGCTATTCGTAATTGATCACGATTATTGATGCTGTAAAATAAACCTACTTTTTTGTTTTTTTTTTGGAAGTACAGTACCAAAGTACATTTACTAACTTGAAATTTTAACAAAATTCTCGAACTTACAGTTGCGAAATAACAACTTGAAAATATCTAATAAACCTGGTTACGTTAGATTGTTCCGAAAAATATACAAATATGACATTTCCATCGTTAGTTACATTGTCTAGATCTTCTAGAATTTTATTTTCATGGTGCTCTAAGTAATACTACGTTTTTACAGGCGTGTTAAAATTATTTAATTTTATGTTTGTTTCAAGTATTTAAAATAAATACCGACTAACGTTTAAATTTTAAATCAATTATAGAGTGTGAAATCTTGAAAAATCGCCAACAGTTTCGCTTTTAGTATGAATTATTTGTTCAAACTACTCAGCTGCCATTCTATTCGCTATGCATATCACTTGAATGAACATTTCAAATTAAGTTATATTTGAAAAGAAAAATAAAATACAATAGAACTACAGGTAAGTGCCTATAGAGAACTGTAAATTATTTTTAACTGACATATGTTCAACAAAGCCATGGTCGTTCAATTTGAATATAAGATTTTGAATTTAATTTTGACCAATGGCTGCGCTAACAAGTGGCTCATCTCAAGTGCATACGTACTGCTTGAAAATTAATTTGGTTCAAGAAAAAACATGATTAATTGTATAAATAATGAATATAATGACTGATCTAGACGATGGCAAAGATATTACGAAATATTGTTACGAAATCACTTGGTTGGAATGCTTCAAAATGTAATACCACTTACATTTTGACAAATTCGAGGACTGAATGAATGTTTATATAAATACTTATGTGTAAATAATAATACATATGCATGCTTAAAATATAGCGAACTTATTAATATATAAGAAGTGTAACAAATAAGCAAATAAGGCAGCTCAGTTGTTGCGTAAGAAAACCAATATTGTTTGTGGTCTTCTACAATTATTATTTTGAATTGCATTATTCACAATCTGCTAATGATGAAAACCCCTTAAAAAGTTCCTATAAAATAAAAATCTTCTGTACTATTACTAAATAATTTTTGTTGTGGTTCAGCTGCTTTTGAAATATGACAAAAGAAGCTCTATTGTCAGTTATTACTTTCTTTTACGAAGTAATAAGTAAGTATTGTAATCACGAAAAAAAAAATTTCTCAAAATTTGTACGGAAATACACCTTTGACCTTCCCTGAATCGAGCCTGACTATTTTTGGAATGACGTCTGTCTGTGTGTGTGTGTGTCTGTGTGTATGCGCTCTACAGCCTACACCGTTGAAGATAAAATTATGAAACTTTAAACTTAAGATTTGTATATACCTGGGGCGAAAACATCCTATTTTTGAAAAGCATATTCAAACCGGAAGTGCATGTTTACTTAAGACTTTTTTTTGCAATTTCTGCAATATCTCTGAAACGACTATACTTGCAGTAAAAATAGTTAGAATAACATTGAAAGATATTAGTATTCTGCACAACTTTTGTTTGAAACATTTATTCAAAAAAGTGTACCAGTTACGAGAAAATTGCTATTATCCTATTTATATTGCCATAGTTACATAGGTATGGACAATTATATATAATAAATCGCATCTACTATGCATGTCAATTGTTTTAAATATTCCAATATTTTGACATTTAACATTTATTGTCAGTGCCACAAATAAGTTTAGTGAAAAACCGTTACAAAAGTTAGTAAATAATTTAAAATATTATATATAAATATTTTCTCTGGTTTAAAGTTAATTTGAAAACTAAAAAATGCCCGGCCATAATAATTTTTAATAATATTTAATGAATAATATTTTCTTTATACTACTATTAAAAAATCCAACATTTAAAATCTGAATTACATATCGTATGTTTTCTTTGGAAATCTGACAATAAACTAACTTTACACTTTTATTGGACAATGAATGAAAATATTTTCTTGAAATTTTAACATTTAATATTTTAATTTATATACTATCAAATCAAAATATACTGACTACGTAAAAGAAAGTTTAGGGCCAATACATGGCCGATGTTTTTATATGCGATCTTCAGCAATGTCGGCGCAAGTCGCAGTGAGTGAGGGAAGTTGAAATTCTATACAGCAATAATTTGATTTTAAAATAAATTTGAAAAGTAAAAGTTAATTTAACAGTAATAATATAAGTTTTATGATAATTCTATAGGATTAATAAGCCGCGTATATCCCTCAGTGCATTTAAAATATGACAATATTATAGATATTATTAGAGTTAAGTGCAGTGTGGCGTCAGTTAAGTTACGCCGCGCCGTGCGGTGCGTTACCAACACGCATGCATGGTGAGGTAACGCGTGTGTGTCGTGCGGTATCTATACCCAAGCCATGCTCGTTTAAATCGTAGAAGAATAGTTGGAGAAGAGTCTGCCTGCTTTATTCATATGATTTTGACGAACGTATAATTTAAAATTCATTACGACTTGTATATATTCGCTTCATTTTAATAATACCTAGTGATTACTGACACATTTCTACACCGTTTTTTATTTTATTTTCACTTTCTTTTTTCTTCTGTTTCAGGTAAGCTCATTGCGATTGTTCACGATTTGACGGTTGGATTTCTTCAACGTTGTAAGTATATAATTTAAAATTATAGATGCATTATTAAACAAAGTGCAAGATGCGCCACCTACGTATATTTTAACTTAATATCATACTAAAATTACTTGTTTTAAATTAAATTTAAACTTGCTCGTCCATTATGGGTAATGGACATATTTAATATGTTATTCGAATTTTTATTGCAAGTATTAAACGCGTAATGCTGTTGCAGATAAAATCATATTAGGTATATTTTTATTGAATATTTACTTTTGTTTATGTGTAAAACATGCTACGTCTAATATTTATACCTCTTCAAGTTTTACTAATACAAGTTATTTTATATACGACCGTATTATATTTTACCACCTTTTGAATTACAAACAATTAGCAAAAAGCAAAAGAAGTTTGTAATACGGATAGAGTTCAATTGCGCCAGATTGTCAAGATGCGAATGAATTTAAAGGATTTTCTGCCATTTTGGAAATAGGCTTGAAGTTATCTATGTGTGTACACATTCTTATGCACCATAGCAGAGGAAGCAAAAATGTATTCAGAACGGAAAGACTAACCAGCGGCAACGGAAAATACTGATAAAAAATGATCCGGTTTTGCGGCCAGAATGACCAATGCTATTCATACTAATTTAATTACAGGTATTATGACAGCATGCGGGCGTATAAAGTGTTGTAAATATACCACATGTTATGCACTGCAACATATTGACGCTAAACTTGATCCAATTCGCAAAGCGAATAGGAACGAAACGGAAAAATGCGAAAATGTATATAAATAACTGCATTGTTAATCCGATGAATGTAATATTTCCAAATTGGTAACTGGAACCCGGTTTTAAGTAACCGTAAACGTGCACCAATCCCACGTACTTGTATTTCATTTTTTAACCATACCAGTTATAATGACGTATCCGTTGATTATTTAGTTATAAATTCGTGATAGGCTTTTCAGAAATACATATTAAGGTAGTCCATAAAGGTAATTTTGTGGCTTGCAAAAAATGTTCATCGTAATGTAGTTTTTTCATAATGACGTTTCTTATGCGGGTAATTTCATAAATTAAATTTTTAATACCACCCATGCTTTTTAAATTATTTAAATTTTTTCTAAGAAATCATAAAAAATAAACTGTTTCAACTGGCTCTGAGTTTCTCTAGTTCTGATATGAATGAAAGGAATTAGTATGTACTGAAATGCAAATTGTCTAGATGCTCAAATTTCCTAATGGCTTCTAGGCGTATTTTTCATAAATTTCAATCAGTGCATCATTTATTTTTACTGAAATTCATAAAACGTGCGTCTAGTTTCATATGTAAGAATAACACACTAACTTTGCCACTCTCATCAATCATGACAGTTAATTACATACATTACTACACGTGTTTTAAATAATTAGTCAAACGAAAGAGATTCGAGATCGTATGTTAGTATTTTTATAAATATCAAATTAAATTGTACATACACAGAATAATATCAATCATCCATTTGAAAAGAATTTTTTTTAAATGATTTCTTAGTAATTCTTCTTAATTAAAGTTTACTATACTAAAAATAACGATCATGGATACCTCGTCACAAAGTGATATGGAAGCAAACTTGTTCTTACTTCATCGCACTTACACAATTTGTATGAGATAGACATACTCGTACATACGTTTACTGTACAGCGGTGACGTATCTTGGAATAATATATCTCTAGATTATGTATATAGTACACGGTGCAACATATGATTACTATTTTGAATCCTTTAAGCATAGATTTATTTTTTGATTATGTTTTGAGTGTCTGCGAAATCTGTTCAGTCTGATGTTTTATATAAAATTCTCAACGAGCTAATCAATCACAAAACCTTATTATTAGTGCAAGTCTCCCACAGCAACAACAACAACATAAAGAACAAATAAAATAAAACACTATGTTCATACAACGTTCAGAATCGCAAAGAAGTCATTTTTCAAATCGGCACGGTTTTCGCAATCTAGCAAGAAATTATTAAAATAAAAAACTTGAGCAAGAAAAAGGTGAAAAACAAACGTAACATTTCACATATACTGCTTAAGTGATTATTTTAAATTACACATATTTTTGTACAATTATATAATAGGTGAGCAGCCATTTTTATCCCAGCTTACGTCATGCGTGAAAATTGACGAATTTGATAATCATCATTGGCACTTCTCTCTACTTCAGCCGCGATTAATATCTTATTTAAAACATAACTTTTAAAAATGGTATTTAGGGATATATATAAATTAACAATAGCTGTTAGTTGTTAAATAAACATAAAATTAGTTCTAGGACTTAGAAACACTATTGCAAATTTAAAAAAGGCTCTTTATTGTTGTACAAAATTGCATTATTTATAAATGTGTATCCACGGTACTTAAAAAGGTTTGAACAAATTCGTAGTTGCACAGACAGAATTGAAGGTTATTTATTTCTTTTACGTTGAAGTTTATACATGCTATAATAGCGAAAGCTCTAATTAATGTCTTTATAAAATTGTATCTGAATGAAATTGCAAAATAACGACCTTTAAATTTCAACCCTTTAAATTGTGTTGAAATATTAAGATAAATGCAGTACTTTCCTAAATATGGTGCGGCAAACACATCTTAATATAACATTGTTTGGTTAAATTATATAGTTATCGCAAGAAATATCTCGGCTGTCGAAATATTGCAGAATGCCACAGTAAAATAATGTGCCGAATGATAAATAAAATAATGACGGGTCTTGTGTGTGTTATATTCATAACACGCATGCGCAAACTACTCATACACGCATGCAAAATATTAGACTTGCGTACTCGAACACTTTTTAAATATCTCAACGAATGTTTTTTTTTCCTTCAATTATAGTTATTTATGTGCTGCGATATTCACTATAAGTATACATATAAAATGTACGTATCTTGATTAATATTTAGAAACAAGATACTGTGTTAAACCTGTATTGCTGGGCCGGAATCATACTAATTTATATGCTAATATTTAAATAGGCGATGTTCGATGTATGTTTTTAAATTAGGCACGTACAATATTATTTGAGAAACATTGCTTCCTTCCTTTAAAAATATTTATTTAGTCACTATATATTTTCAATGCAATAATTAAACTGGTATTCTAAAAAAATATACAAATAACACGACTTTTATTCTAAAGGTTGACGATAGTGATGTAGATAAAAAATGTTTCCCGGATATTAAAAATTATGTATTTAATCCGAAGCAACAATCTTAACGAAAATAAAAGTGAATAGATATTAATATGAGCGTATTATTCTACATTTTGTTAGTTTTTAATCAATTCTGCTAATATTGAAACATTCATACGTTTTTTTTGTCATATTTATTCGTTATAATATTTTTATTTGAAGACGAATATTGTAATTTTTTTATATTCTTACGTTTTAAACGCTTGTCAAATCAACTAGGGCAGGAAGATATTATTTATGATACGTTTATGAGCGAAAAATAAAAAATCTATTTTTATAAATTCTTTTAGTAACCATAATACAATAAAAAGAAAATGCTGTTTACGTAAATGGCAAGACAGCATATCCTTTGTTTTTAAATACAGGTTAATAATACGAACAACTTTTATCGAGCGTCGTAAACACGTCAAAAGTGGGCGAGCAAATTGTAATTAAATTATTAAACATATATGTGCATCGGGTTTGGAATTAGGTTTGGCGAGTATCGAGCGCGAATTATGAGCCAGTCCATCGAATGACAAGATGATTAAACAAGGTCCGCGCGATACGATCGGTACTGCAATTCATCAATACAACCTCAACGTCCGCACATACACACACGCGTTGTTGCACTAGCACCAACAACAACATACAGAAACCACTCTTATTATGAAACTACTTATTTTAGCATCATGCATACATTTTATAGTAATGCTTTCTTGATGTTCGAATAAATCGTTTCTTACGTTTGTAGTCAAGTTTTTGTGCGAAAACACATATCATAATTTAACGATTTAGGAAACGAATCTGATGAAGCAACTCAACGTTTTCATAAGTATAAAATGATGGTTTGTTTTGTAATCATAACCACTTAACTGATTAGTTTCAAAATATGAAATTTCTCGAATAAGACTATTATTTTGGGGATAAATTACTATTAGCAACGTTTATTTCATTACTAGTGAAAACCCATCTATACAGGCTGTTTTTATTTATAACCGAAATTTCCTTTTGTAAAAAGCTTAAAGCTAAAAGTTTTGTTTGGTTGCAGTTTATTACAATAATCTAGGAACTAGAACAGAAATTATGTTGCTAGATTGATATAAAAATAATGTTTGTGGTTCTTGAAATATGAAGTGAATTAAAAATAAATACGGAACTAGTTATGATTGTGAATTGTGCCTTTAGTCACGGAAAGTGAAAAGTGTCAGTAAAGTTTCAGTGAGCCCCAACAGATGTTCACTTTGATAATGATTTATTCACAGCCACTTTCATTTGACTTCTAAATTACACATATGTGCCCTTATAAAGCGCATCTCATACACAGGTGGGTAATATCAGATAATTTGTATAAAATTACGAACATTCTATTTTTGATACCATAATTTTCATTACCACTATCTGTTACTTTAAAACGAGACTATATCGTAGTTTTCTATAAATATATTTTAATTAAATGCAGTTACACAAAATTTACTACATATGTATATACAAATGTATTAAATTTCGAGATCGAATTATTTATTTTGTATCAGACGAAATCGTACAGAAAGTAATAGAAGCTGAAACATATAAATGGTTCCATTCTTGAAATAATGAATATATGTATTTGAAAAAAATTAGGGAGAAGACAAAATGATTCGGTTCATTGGCAAATCGTTTGGTTGTGGTTGAGCAGTGTGAAAAGTATTCCGTGTCTTCGAAGAAGGCAATGGGGCCGAGCTCGTGAGAATCACCAGCCTCACGTATTTACGATATGACAGATTCCCATATTAACTATCTGACATAATTATTATTTAGTTTATTGGTAATTCTAAGCGAACACACTAGTGTGTAGAGTTATCTAGTGGGATTAGTCATTGGAATCGCGCCTTCGTTGCTGAGTTATATAACCCACAGTTTGCACCACTAGACAAGGAAGTGATTCCATTATCGTGATGATATTAGTTGTGTAAATTTTCACGCCGTCTGCATTATTATTATTACATGGTGCGATATTTAAATATATATATAGCTAATAGTCGCGTTGTAAATATGGGTATCTCAGTTCATCTTCTGCTCTCTATAAATGACCTTTGTTTGTGTTTATTTCCTTATTCAAATTATTCTTAGTTGATTTTAGTTATTTCATTCGTACACTTTGTATTCTTGGCAGTATTAATATTCGCAATGGAATTTTAAAACGACATTTTATTGTAGATATAAAGAATAAATATTTTTTAAAATTATATATTTAATGGCATTTTTCATTTTGAACAATTTCAGACATTTTAAATACGTTTAGATTAAATACTTAAGAAATTTATTACATATTTTCTTAGGTAGAAGATAGTTCCGATAAAGTGCACTGCTTTAAGAATTTAATACTAAGTAGAATATTAATTGCGAATTTAATATAAAATAGTCATCATTGCTTTTCTTAATATGAAACTACTTTTATAGTATATAATAATTAATTTTACTCGATTACTGTTGCTGCTGTATTGGACCAGCGCACGAAATGTTTAATTTTAAATATGATTCAAACGATTATTAATTACTTTTGTGTATATCTTGTTGATTGGTATTTTGATTATCTTCTTCTCTGAAAAGTTGCTAATATAATGATTAAGTTAGCGCAATGAAACCAAGAGTTATGACTGTAAGAAAAATAGTAATAATTTCAATAAAGCAGCCATGTTTGTCATTGGCTGTTATAGCAATTATAAATTAATATTTTAATTATATATTACAAGTGGTACATAAAAAAATAAATAAAATACGAAACAGGATGATGGCGTTTTTATGCATGATACTGATTCCACTTTAATAGCTGGTTAACAGGAAAAGATAATATCTCTCAGTTGGCAATACAAATAGACTTCTTCTTCTTCATATAAATTGAGCAGAATTTGATACGCGTGTCTCACTAGATTCAACTGTTTTGTATTCTTTTGTTGCAGTTTTTTTTTGTTCCAAATGTTTTTCATGTTAATTAGAGAACCGGCAATTATAACCCGACGGAAGTAACAAAAGTGTAGTTCACCTTGAGAGATCAATCGGTTTGAACCAGGGCTTTTATTATTGGCGGTTTACTCTGCACGCATATCTTTTGTATTGGCAAATAGATAATTGCTATCTGATCGCTCGCGATTAGTTTTTTTAGTCTTCTAGTTCATGACGTGTTTGCGATAATTAATCGACTATCGATGCTTGCATGAAGTTCTCATCGCTCGAACTTTGCTTATCTTTGCTGAATCTAATCCTTCTCATAAACGCTGTACTAAATTTAGACAATACATCCTAGATGGTGCCATACGATATTATGTTTTTAAACGTAGTGATCAAATCGATATGTAGTATTTGGTAGATGCCTAGACATTTGATCAATTTCATATAGTATGCACTACATAACTATAACAATTGTATATGTATAGAATGACACGGTGCAACTCTCAAGATATAATTATAAATTTATAATTAGCGGAATGATCGTCGCCACGGCGGCACCGGCTGCCCGTCCCAATCGCTCTTTCATTGTTTGTTCTTTTTTGCCCTCTCCTCCCTCTACTTCTTCATCTTCTTAGTCGTCTTCATGCCTCGGGAACAAATTACATTCGTTCGAATGTGCTTGATCCAAGTCGTAATGGCTCGTATACATGCAAGTTTATGTTCGGTTTTATGGTCGGTCGGGCTACTTTGCTTCCAGCACAGAAGCGAGAAGGGCCATGTGGCCTGGTTTTATAACCAATCTCGCGATATATGTGCAGCATCAAACATTTCTTGTTTATCGTACACCTTCATCGAATATCATTTGGAGAACAAAAGCTGACTTGAAATGTCTCATTAGTCTATTGTTCATCATACAACGAATATCTATTGATAGAGTCATCTTCTATTCAAAGATATATTATTATTTTGTTGTAATAAATAATGGTTTAAGCCTAATTCATAAACTAAATCTAACTTTAATTGCATTCGAGATAAACAAACTGACAATATAGATCTAAGTAACCAAGTTAAACTACGACACGACAGTGCTGCCTCTTAGAGTACTTATCCTCATTTTTAGCGTCTTATGTGCGCATGTGGTGCTATTTTATACGTAACTGGAACTGTAAGGAACATAGTTTTATTCTGTGGCTAAATTCATGCAAAGCGTTCCTCAGTTTTTTTTATCACGAGTCACCACTAAGTTACAGACTCGGAAAGCTTTTGTATCATTGTTTATTTTATTTTTACAATGCTACTTCTATTTTATCTTCTACTTACAAATCCATTGATGTTTGAATATTGTGAAATCAGGTATAGTATCGATGAGGAAAGCCGGTGTATCGTCACCTCACCAGGGTCGTTCGGTCCTTCGGCCTAGTTTGTTTTGTAACTCGATGTCAGTTATAAAATATACGCGAGCGACCTCCGCTCCATGCGCGTGAACACGCCGAAGTGAATTCGGAATCCTCGGGACTATTGAACTTCCTAAAGTCGAGAATTCACGGCTTATGATGTCAATGTATAGAGCCGAACCAACGAACATACTACAGCTACCACACGTCTAGACTCTCGCTCCGTGAACCGAAAGCCTTTTTCTGTAGCTAATAAAATTGGATGTTTTGCATTGAATACGTTTTGGTCTTCGTTTTTACGAGTATTTCATGTGTAATCGTATTGCGATCGATCCAAACCCAACCACGGATGCAGCGGCCCGTTTCCGACCCGTCATATACAAACTCACTTACACATAACCGAATGAATGAACCATGCGTTCAGAATTAATCATCTTTCGGAATCGCGTCGATAAATTTGCACGTCACTGGAATTGTTTACCATATATTTTCACTTTTCATATTCCAGATAGCTTTTCGTTTTTGATGAATCAGGATCAAACTGCCTTTATATAATGACATAATAATGATCTTCTTTGATATTGGAATGAAAATATTTTCAAATTGATGAAATTTGACATAAATCGAGTAAATTTCAGTACTTCTCAGTTACTTTATATCTTGGTACATTACGTTCTTGAACCATTTCTTGCAACTTAATAATTCTAATTTATTATTCTGTCGTCACATTAAATTTATCACCTGATTTGTTATAACATTTTTTAAACAAATTTTTATAGTTTTAAATTGTCAAAGTTCTTGTTCATAACACGGCGTTAGACTGTTAAAATACGAGATCGCATTGGAATCTTGTTAGACCTGTATTGGTAAACATTCATTCGCTAAGCAAACGACTTTTTTATATGCTCTTAAATTTTATTATTGTTTAATATACACACCTTGCATATCAACAGAAATATATATATATATATATATATATATATATATATATATATATATATATATATAAAATGGTTAGGTTCACCAGGAAGTATTCTATAGGTAGTCTGTCCAGCTCAGAAATTTATTGAAGTTGCGTTGACCAAGAAGTGTAAGTTTTATTCATTTGGATTTAACAATTATAATAAAATATCAACTGGATGCTTATAATTTATTCATGTTATTTCGTTTTATATGCGCAATTATTTAACATATTATGTTGAATATCTTATTGCATAAAAAACTCCATTTAGTTTAAACAATTTTCAAGCCAATCTATGATTTAAATAAGAATACTGCATTATTATAGCTTCCACTAATAATATAGTTTTTGTTTTCATAAATGAAGTTTGTACATTTTATACAAGCTAAACATATGTGTTTTTTTTGTCGATTGCCTATTTTGTTATTCGTTATTCGATCGCTTGTAGATGAAGCATTTCATTTATTTCCTATAAATTTGTTGGTATCTAATGCTCTGATTGTTTGCTGTGGTATGTGGTGAAGAGAAGTATACCGAGCGGCCGCCCAACCACCACTAGAATCAATTACGACGATGTGATATGTAAATTTGTAATCGATCATCAATTACAGTTAACTGACAATGTAGATACGACGAGGACAAACGCAAAGGTTCGCTTTCTGTATTAGAGAAGGCGAGATAGATCAGGGCAATTGCCAACGATGGGTGGCAACGGTGGCGTTAGATTGATAATTAAATCGCAAGTCATTAATGTGTTTCGGAAGCTCTATATGCTAGTTGGCGATGCTGTTACTCTTATCAGTGAACTATTAGTATGACTTGCAACTCAAACCACAAGCGCATTATATTCATATCAACTATCAAGGAATATCGCTCTTTCATTTAATTGGAGCTAGTTTGATTGTGATTTAAAAGACTGAAGTTTATTAGAATACTGTTCTGTATTTATACACGAACAGTTATATACAAAGGAAATTTTATTTCCAAACAAATATTCGTTTATTTACTGAATAACAACATATTTAATTACACACATTAAATAATTTCGTAGGGCGATTATAAATATATCTGGAGCATTGCAATCTGTTAAGTCTGTATGTTTCTGACGTGGACTATCAAATTGAGAAGGTGTTCTTTTACTTAACTGAATTTCTCAGTAACTTACAGAGTCTTACAAATGTATATACATGTTATATATAGCCAAACTGTCACTATAATAGTTTAGGAAGCTTTACATATAATTTTCTTATAATTACATCTTTTTATCGAGAATATGAATATTGGTTTTCTTATATGAGAGGAAAACAGGAAATTGACATTTATAAATAAAACAAAATTACTATCGTTTTAATTAACATTTTTTTCTGAAATTGCTCTCGCTTATTTTCCGATCTCTTTCAAAGTTTAAAAAATATTTATTTATTAGTCAACGTATCATACCAAAATTATCTTTCGCCGATATCATCATCTTTAAATATTGTCAGATCACCATTTGTTGAAACAAATTATAGCGTTGATGAATACATTCGTATAGAAATATGTCCGCCTCTTGTGCATACCTTCACAATAATATTGTGCGTGATATCTTCCCGCCAGGAAGTGTGACCCTGCTGGGTGTCTGCTTCTTGTGTGTGAACAATACGTGCTGTGTGTGCGTGAATTCACTTTTATTATTAACGTTATTTTCACTGAAGTACTAGCACTCTTACTTAATGCTATATTCATTTGCTATTCATCATCGTAATAATAATATTCAGAAATTGCTTCGTAGGGAAATGAAAGTTCCTCTACGTATTTTATATTTCTTTCGATGTAAAACAATTTATTACATAATTAATCAGCTTCAATAGAAATAAAATTGATTTATTGTTCGTTGTTATATGTGATTTAATTTAATAATAAAATATACGAATCAATGTAGTTGTGCGCGTGCGCGTGCGTGTGGGATCATACTATCAGTTATGAAATCAGTTGTATTTGCAGGCCTATGTTATTGAAGAATCTTTAGAAATATGTTTAGTGCACACAAGAATGTAGTTATGATATCTAAGAAATTCCGGCTCAACCCTTAATAAACTTGATATGAAACTAGATAGAAATTATCTGTACCTGTGTGGTTATAATAAACATTTCAACAATTACTAGACCGCACAATGCGCAATGATATGTCACTACCAGCATATGCAGCTGAGGTCACCTCAAGCAATCAATGAAACACAATTTCTTATAAATTCCGCATACACATATACACAATGCTTCCGTGCCAATAGCATTCTATTTCTGGACATTTAATGTATGCAAGAGTTATTGGTTTTGAATAGACTCGAGGCACTTATGACTACCTGAACAATAAACGCGGGTCTAGTAGTTCAAGTTTATTGCACAGCTTTGAGCAAATGCTTTTAATAATACAAAGATTGAGTATGACGTATACGCAACCTCCAATTTGTAGATTAGGCATAACTAAACATTGAAAAATTACAAGATATACTCGTAACAAATTTCTAGATTCAGTTACAAAAGTAAGTACAATGAAAGAACCAAGTTTGTAAATTAGTCTGCACATTGACGCTTCAACGATGACGTTCTTTATTATTAGTAGGTTTGAAACTTAATTTACGAGAAAATAATAGTTTAACTTTTCAATAAGTATTGTAATATTTTACTTTACATTTTGCTTGGTTTTACTACCGGCGGTAAATCAAAATCGCTTGCGCTAATATTATGTTAACATATTCTGACAAATTTGTATAATAATATATGAAATAATGAAAGATGTTGCTTGATAAATTGGTAACTTGGGTTTACAACGTATATTTAACAAAAACATTTTTTAAATAGTCAAAACAATGTTTATCTTGAATAGAGTATTTAAAATAATGAAGCTAACAACAATACTTTATTAAACAAATATTGGATTCGCCAATCCTCAATCAATCAAAACAATCAATATTAAAATAGAAAGTAACATTGATATATGTTAACAAACGGTGAATTTTTTGGCTATCAATACAATAGTCAAAATAACGATTGAAACAACAAGCATTCATGTTCAGAGTGCACTTTCGGCGAACTGTTTAGCCTAACGTTTTACACGGCGAATTTCTGTATAAATAAACAATATCACTAATATTTTTGACAGCTGTCGATTGAAATGGATTTTATCCATTTCATTTATCGTAGTTTAAAAATACACAAGTAGATATTAGTAAAATCAAATGTTTAGTCAATTATTAAATATGTTTAACAGCGTTAGGTTTTAATTTTTGAAAAAAATGTCAAGACTAAAAAAATATTCAAATTTGTATTCTAAAATAAATATTTAAGATCACTGCCTTTTTTGGGGTCTAATAACTCCGAAAATGAAGGGTCTAGCCGATTTAAAATTTGAGCGGTACCCATAAAGTACCTATGTATACAAAATTTGGTGTCAATCTGTTCAGTATCTTCTGGATGATAAAATCTTAGTTATCTATTCTAGTATCATATTATTTAGATATGAATATAGAACTAAACAATCAAACAATAAATTATCTAGCACTACCATTTTTGATATATCTATTAATAAATCTTTCGGTATTGTGTTGATTTTATCACAAGGCCGTGGAAACAATATGGTAGGGTACGGTACAAAAGTTTTAAAAATACTCCGTAATAAGATAAATTATTATAACGTCGTGGTGCGGTCTGAGTATATACGTCATAAGTCACGTGGCATAGTCCACTCGAAGGGGGTGGCAACGTTCTTCATAATGGACCGCGATATATTTTCTTAAAGAAGAGAAACTGAGGTTAAAATGCCACGGTAACCCTTCACCATTGTTTTGGGGAATTGATGTTTTTCGTCTTGTAGTCCATCCGCGCGCCATTCTTTCATTCTTTTCTTTTCACTACGTTTCCTTTTTTCTTTTCTTCTAGTTTTTTTTTGTTAATGCACTGTTTTATTTCTGTGACGTTCATTATGATGAAATATCTCAACCGCGTTCGTTGGCCAAGCAGGATATAATACCTCTGAATTTATCTTGCATTTTAAAGTAGTTTTTGCCTTTCCTGAATGTCTACTTGAATAGGATTCACTTCACCTGGTTTTGTTTATTTTTCTTCATTCGCACCGGTTGCTATTCTACCTCTTAATATAATTCAGCGCGGTGATCATTGTGATATGATTCATACATCAAGTGGATTCAGAAAATATATAATTTTATGAAACAAGAGATATTATGGTAATAAATGCTAGAAAGTAGCACGTTGTTTCTCAAATACAGCTCAATTGTATAATGTTTTATTAAATGCGTAACTCAAATATAGTATTTACAAAAAGGCACTATTTTCAAGTAAAACTAGCTGTGATAAAAAACTATTATTATATTTATTGATTATTTTATATCATAACGATACATTTTCAAACATCCGACTAACTACTCTCCCGAAATGTGGAGCATAATTATTAAAATATTATTGGTCAGAATTGCTAAACGCAATAATACGCAAAAAAAATCAAATTGTCGACTTTCTTACGCAACTTAATATCAGACCCGCTAGATATGATATTCATATGGTGTAGATTTGCAATGGACTTTAGTGGCTTTTTGAGTGCAATCAAATAGAAAAAACGAATGTAAATAGAATATTTCATTGCCATGTTGCATGTATAATATCCCTAAAAGTATAAGCGAACTACGACCCTAAACACCCTGTAGCGTGTAAGAACCAGATAGACAACCAGACAGGCAGCCAGACAAACAGACATACTGACAAACACACAAACAGATAGACACAACCAGTCAAACATACAAACAGACAGACAAATAAACAAGCAGACAAACATACAAACAGACAATCGAACAATCAGACAGGCAAGCTAGGAAACATACATATACCTATGCATATGACAGATAGATCTGGTTAAATAAAAGCATTTTTTAATAAAAGATTTTGTAACTGTTAAATTTTGCTTTATAAATACCTTGATCGTTCAACTAAGTGTTTCAATAAAAAATTTAGTAACTCTAATACTAAGTTGAAATAAATACGATACGGTATATATGTTGAAATCAATTCGAACTAGTAACAAAAATCTACTTCGCTCTTATATATATACGAGTATATATATATGCCAAACTTGTTTTAATAATTGAAAATGTTTTTTTTCTCTTAATCACATCTTTTCAATACCTTTTTGCTGGTATGAAAAAATTCTCTAACTCTATAAAGGTAAACAATGAATAGATGGATATGGTGCAACGTGACAACAGATTGGTTTCGGTGTTTGGGATCGCGGTTCTATACAAAACATCCTTTTCAATAGCGAAGTGACTTTACATACTCGCCCAGAGAGCGGAAGTACACAAGCCCGAGTGTTGTCGATTGGATTCGCTTGTACGGCATACACTTCTTTTCATATACATGCTAATCTTGATAAACTCAAGTTCACGAGATCAGCTTGCGTAAGATAAGACCGCGTGGTAAACTTCTAAGCATTGAAATATTTAAAAACCATAATTGGGTGCTAACCAAAATGTTTGGTGCATAGTTAAATTCTGTTAGTTACTCAAATTGTTTCGTCAATTTCTCTAATTGGAAACACTTAAAATTTAATCTTCAATCTAAAAATCGTGCGAAAATCCAACTTGTTTATTTCAATAAATTTAAAATGGTAAAAATATATCATCCAATTGATAATCTAGCAACTAAATCAACCATATTTAAAAACTATAATTAACATTGTGATCTAATCACAAAAGTCCGTAACTAACCATATAAAAAACTTCTACACATAACGGTTCAGTCAGAACTTCAAATCACCAGTAGCCACTTTGTCCGTTGATTGATTAATAACAATACAGAAGTAACTGAAAACCACAATCACACTGCACAAAAGACGAAACATCAATCCACGAATTACACACCTGTTGTTGGACTGCCTAATTAATGGTTTGGTTGTACGTGCATGGATCTACTGGCGTATAAAAGGGTGTATGATGGCCGCATATCACGTCGAAGCATTTGCTAGCCTTGAGGGCAAAGTTACACACGATGACGGTGGGCAGAGAAAATTTACCATTTTTGCTAACAACACTACCAAGACACGAGTAGTAATCTTTTTAGAATGCTGTTTGCACGTAACAGACATGAATATTCATAAATGTTTACACGGCTTTCGTGAAAACGGCTAACTGGAAATGTTATGCGACCGAAAATTAAAAGGAAAAACATTTTTAATAAACTTCACTAGTCATCAGGGCAAAATAACAGATTTAAATACCGCTTGACGGAAAAACAGTTATGTTGTTTTATAAATAATGCTTTTGTTTATTTCTATTCTAGCAAAAGTTGATATATTTGAAATTAAACCAACATTACCAAACTTGACTTTAGATTTATTACTTGGAATATAATTAACATTAGTTATATGATATAAAATAATATAATCATATGAATATATTTGGTTCAGGTCGTTGACTATAATGTATCATATGTATAAAAAATAGCAAATAATTATGTCTTATACATTAACTTATTCTAAGGTCCGAGATATCCATCTCCTAAAAAAACATAAATGAATGTTTTTTTTATAAAAATTTGTATCATATATCTGAAGGTTTTCTTTTTCCACTTGGGCGCTATAAAAATTAACAAAGGTTAAAGTTTGAGGAAATATAGTTTTTTTTATTTGCAGTTTATGAGTCCAGTAATGAATAACATATAATTATTTAATTTCCAAGTGAGAAGCGAACATTAGTAGGTAATAAATCACATTAATCAAACGTAGGTGTATCACCTTAAACAACAACCGCAACAACACGGAAGAAGAAGCTAGCACTAGCAGGCAGCAACACGTAACTCATATATACGCGCTGATTAAGAGCTTATTCAAGTGGTAGCCTGTTTGGCGTAACATAACAACGCAGCGGGTGACGATGAATGCGTCCATTCGCTTTCGTATAAATACGCTCCACAACCGTAATGTATCGCGTAACGTAACGTAACGTAACGTAGAGCGAACGAGCCGCGGTGAACTTGGTTCGGCAAACGATTGTGATCGCGGCTGTTATCAATATATGCGCTCGTGCTATTATACCAGGAATGCTGGTCGAACTTTGTAGTTTGTTCATATTTCACATGTGTATCTATTTTAGTGTGCTGATTTTATCTAGCTAGAAATATATCGCTTTCGGAAACCCAATAGGTATTTACTAATGGCGCTCTGTCTTTTCATATTATAACTCGGGTAGGAATACCATAACTTACTACACTGTTATTAAAACAACTGCAGAAGGTGTACATGAGCACCAAAAGTATGTAGGCTCTCATAGGGTAAAGCAATAGTGGCTATGTATCATATCAATTCAGATGAGTGCATTTATGATTAATAAGTGCACTCTTTTTGTTAGATTTGTACAAATAAATTACTGTAATGATAGTTTTAACCAACAAAATAGGTAATTGTTACTTTGTTTGGTAGCTAAATTAAATGGTACAGTTACAGAAGAGCTTTGAATATTCTAAATTAGCTACACATGGCTTATGACGCTTCAAAGCATTTAGAAAGCAAAGTCGTGATATTTTTCATCTATAAAGATGTGATTGTGTATGAATGTAATTATATGGTTTTTATCCTAAAGTAAATAAATATTAAGTATGCGTATAATAATAATGACAGTAGGTATATAACCAGAAGAACGTGTTTATTAATTGAATCATATTCTTTGAAAATTATTACGTACATATGTATTTGCAAATTAGTAGGAAAATAAATTTTATTAATTCAAACCAATTTATATGCATCACTAGAAATAATCAATTTACCACTATGCAAAATTGAAAAATACTCTGTATGATTTCCTGTGGTCATAAAACGAAAGCCGGTTTTAATTGGTACTTCAATTGTGCTACCAGTGAACATTGTTATTATTATTCCAATGCGTATTGCACATACGTATTTGTGGCGTCTATTCCCGCTGCAGTATATTTCATTTTATTAGCGCATATTTGGGTATATTCTGATTTTGGTTCATTTTCTATTACGGTTATTGCATCTACTTTGAATAAACAGTTATGCTGGTGCATTATATAACATTTATACAGATATTATTGAATACATTTTACCCTTGCATGAATAGGTACCATGTAACCGCATTATGAAGAAATTCATTTCGAAATTACCAACGTTATATAACGTACATACTCAAATCGAAATTGCTAACATATTTATAAGTTCGACATAGAATTAACAACTTTGTACACTGTATACCTACGTTCAGAAGTGCTAAATTACAATTTACTTTAATTACATGTTTACAAACTTCAATCTTTCTATAATCTATAATCATAAAATCTAACGAATGTATGTATGTATGCAGAATTAATGATTGTTCTAAAATAAAATACGTATATTACCTACATGAAATAAGTATATATAGAGTAAGCATTCCTCACACATTATGTACATATACTGAAACCTAGTTTAGGAGTGTCGCTTTATCAAAATCTCGTAATGACTTTAGTGACTAACAGAAACATGAAGCAGTGTTAATAAAACCAGGTTCATAGATGCAGTGCGATACAAGAAGCACTAAGTTGTTGTATAAAACGCAATGTACAGTATTGTTCCGGGTTCGCATGTGTGAGTATCAACAACAGCAGCAAACCAAACTGACCGCATTCGTGAATCGAAACCCATAATAACGGCACAATTGCACTTCGACCTGGTTCTGTCCTTCAAGAACGCGAATTCAACACGGTTAGATTGTACTTGGTTGAAAAAAGAAAATCCATCGAAAAAAAACCTTAAATGGCGTTTATCCACGGAGTTGATTAAACTGATGTTTTGGTTGTAATGGAGCAACATCCTTCTTGGGTGCCTATTTGTGTTCACCATAGTCGTCTTCTTCTTCTTCTTCGTCTTCTTCTTCTCGACAATACATACATACGGTCATGACAGCAGACACACAATAACATTCCGTGTCTCGGCATGTCGAATCGTATCTGTCAGTCAGACACGTGCTTGTACGCTGACGAAACGAAATGTTTCGACATTTTCAGCGTTCTTTTCTCACGAATACTATATTCGATTCTTGTTAGAATTTATAGCTTTTACCGCAGCTGCAAGTAGCTTTCTCAACTACATCCCCAAAATAAACTAGACATATATTTAATAGTTTTCCCAAGAGATCTATTTCAGTTCTATTAGCGGATATTCTAAAATATTATCCATTAGATCAGTTTTCTTTCGGTGTGTACATATTATAATTGCATTCTAACAAATGTTGGAATATAAATATTCTGCAATTCTTAATCATGTATTAGTTATTCCATAAGATGTTTATAAATTCACTCTCGATCATTTTAAGTATTACAACCTATAATTCTCTTCAATAATTACCATCATTTTCTAAGTTACCTGCATTAGCAACTATTCGAACAGTCTTCATTTCACTTTTTAACTAACTGTATATAACATCTCATGATTCTGTTCTAGTACAGGTTTACTGTGTCGTGCTAAAGTTATAATTACATAAATGTGAACACACGGTTAAAATGGTACTACTCGCCCATGTGTCACACAATTAATATTGTTGTTTTTACCAAATTTAACTGTAACGAAACCTAGTGAACTTCAAATGTGGGTTTGAAATAAACTGGTTACCCGCTCGAGATTGTCTAGAAGCGTTTTTCCAAATGTCTACCATGCACATATGGTTGTCGTTTGAATTTGTCCGTAACCGTAATTGATAATTTAGCAATTAGATTTTAGTTCTTCAATATATCCTGTTGAAATATTTAGGTGAGTCTAATAAAATAATAGATAATTACTGTAAAATGTTGTTTCAAGCATTTCTGCATTAGTTATAATTCGAAGGCGTAAATTATACCTAATTTTAATTTCTTTGTATTCACTTTTCTTTTATACTTCGACCTCATACTCAACACTTACTTTGTTGTACACGTTTAGTGCCGTATCCTAGATATATTAATATCCCTAGAGTAAACACTCCCAATGTAATTAAAACTTAAGGTACAACTAACAGACGCTCTTCTTTCAATCTTGGAACTAAATCACCTATTGCTGGAAAACATACAACTTAAATAAACTAATTATTTTAATATTTTAACGCTAGTAACTTTGAAACCAGTATATTTAATTTTTTTTTCAAACGTTCTAGAAAAGATATCCCTATGCAAAAACAGGCCCTTATAAAGATGAAATATAGTGTATTTAATATTAATATCTGTCGTTCTAGAAACAGGAACTATTCTGAATGCATATCTGCAGTGTATAAACGTATCTGGACGTTATTATCTTTGCAAGAATGACCGGTAAGTCTGTCCCGACTGTCAGATAACCTCCGGAAGTTATGGTCGCGAGGTCATTGTTGGATGTGAACTAGTGTCTCTACCTTTAAAGTTATGGGGGAACTTTGTTTTACATATTCGTATGAAATTATTGTTCTATTACTCAAGATTCTTATATTGTTTGAAAGTATTAAACTCTCAAGAAATGCATTGATATAATATTTTATTTAGCTTTAACAAAATATGCAGACTTGCTATTTATATAAATATATATATAGAAATATTTACAATTCGTTTTACACGAATGAATAGACTTGATGTATTATCGAACCACAAATAAAACAAAACAAAACAAAACAAAAATATGAATGTTTGGAAAAGCCTGTTTTGTACTGGCCTATCATCATCATCAACATGAAATAGTTGTGGTGGGACTGTGTGAATTTGTCTTCGCAGCGTGCAATTAATGTAGCATAAACGCAACATGACAGTTACACGCATTGCTCGCAATTTTATCATGTAATAATTGAATATTGGCTGCAGTTAACGCTGGCATTTATCGCCAATAAACACTAGCCGTTGTAAGGCAATTGATGACGGCCAACGAGCGAACGTAAATTTCAAAACTTTCATATAATACACCACTATGGCACGTATATTCGCTTTTGCATACATAGGTACATTTATGCGCATATACTCATCTAAACATTTTGCAACACACGCATTGTTGCTTCTAATACACGGGTTTTAAATTTATAGCATTCATATTTGGCTGAATTATTATGGGTATAACTTTCAAGTTTATTATTATTGTTCATAAAACGTCAAATTGTGGGAAACTTGTTGCCACATCAATACTGCACTGACTTCTAAATTTAAATTTGCATATACTCTACAATAGCAAACATAAAAGTTACAGATCGCCAAGTTCACTTCTCTTATTCAATATACTCAATTACTGTTTTCATACTATTGCGCATAAAATTGATTAAAATTTAATTATTTCATAAATTATTATTGCATCAACAATAATATATATATATTTTTTTCAACAATGTCGTTTTTCAGCTTAATTATCAGATAAATTAAATCAAATTTTCTAAATTGTTCTGCCACCATTAGGTAAATTCGAAAATTATTTTCATAGTCATGAATTAAAATTCATTTTAATTAATGTATTTATAAAAATTGAAAATGTATTCACTATATGTTTAATAATTGTGTTAACGTGTTTTAAAAATAATTATGACGAATTTTCTAGTCTATTTCCTTACATAATAGCAACTTTTTTCGCGACCTCAATATGAAATATTGATTAAAATGTGTACTGAAATATATAGGTAGATCGTTCCTTATAAGGAACTCTGAGTAATTACTCATATCAATCTCAGAACCGCCTGACCAGTCAACTACTGAAGAAAACTTGCATTAACATTTTATTAAATACAGAATGAGTAATATTCGCAAAGAAGACAAGACCTATGATTATTAATTAATTACTAGTGATAGCTTCATGTCCATCATTTCAAGTCCGGTGATGACAGCTTATTAGATTTCCGCTAAATATTAATTTTATTAGTCGTGTTCGTGCTACGTTGGCCAAGCAAAATAATTTAATATAGAAGGTGTATAGAATAGTTTTATAGATAAAGGAAACGAATGAATACATTTTAATTTTGATATTACCACAAAACCTAACGCTACTACTGCCGAATTACATTAACATACATATCAGTTGATCGGGTGACCGAAATTATTTAGATCGTAATTCTCATAGAAATAAAACAAATTATACGATAAAATAAAATTAACACGATTAGTGGCGCTAAACAAAATGACGAAATATTTTAAGTTACTCTACGGTGACAATAAAATATTGAACCAGCGACCATTTTTTATCCAAGTAGGTATAGATCATTCATGAAAAGTGATGAATTTAACAATTATTACTGGTATACCTTTCTTGTAGTATTATTGACTTCAATATATATATATATATACCTCGTATATACCCTTTGCTTGCTATTACCAAGACAAACTAACCGGTTGTTCAGCTAGAGCAGAGATGGATTAAGTGTGCTCCGCCTACGCTGTACAAGCAATGTTATTATTTTTTGAAAATTACTAGCGTGAATGTAAGTTTATTAGTTTTTAATACTAGGTGGCGTGCGCATCTGATCTAATGACGTAGCCAGGATAGATGGCGAACGCAAACGATTTACAATCTCTGGCGATTTGTTTCTCGACGGTTTGGTTAACCAAAAAAACAAAATAATCAACAACTCTCTGCTGCGTTGGTTAGTTGGTTGATGAATCAATATAGTGATAGATGCCCACCCATACGTCGTAATTAATAACTGTTCATTAGTTGTAATTAGTGTGAAATATGAAAATTCAATTTCTTTACGTCATATGTCATTGTCAAAATTAACGATTTCGACAGTGTTTTCCTGTCATTTATTCACCAAATATCGGAATATTTTGGTTTGCGTTCTTGTTTTATAGGAAGTTCATTGTTCATCAATAATTATTATTATTCCAATACTCACTTTATTCAAAAGTTTTTTAGTTACAAGCATTGGCAGAACTAATGTTGAGAGCTCGGTTATAGCAAGCTTTTAGCAAACAATAGTGGTGTTAGCAAACGGTGAGCTTTCCGATCAATAATGAAAACAACAATCATATGTTTGTAATCAAAATATGATTAGTCTAGGCGTAATTTAAATAATATAGAAAAAAGTAATACTCTCTATATTTAAACGGAAAATTAACACAAACATTTACAATAATATTAATTATATATTCAATATTCTGATATTGAATATACAAATTTTATTATTATTAAATAACCAGTGGAATATGATAAATGCTTTATTATGTATTCTACCTGGTCATATTAAATTTATATTAATTTAGAATACTTTATGATTCCAAGATACTGCTAAGAATTAGTTTTCCACTGAAAGAACTTTAAGTGCATTCGTTTTTATGATTCAAAATGTAGTTCCCCTTCTTGAAACCGTATTTCTTCTGAAGTGTATGTTCTATTGGATTTAAATTGCCAGTAGTATGAATACTTGTGTATACATATATTATATATTCATTAAATGAATATTCAGAGGAAAAGTACGTCAAATTTTGACCTTTCAGCTAAGCGAGCGAGCGGCCAAAATACGAGTACACACGACTTTATTTTTCTGTACTACGTACAGCAAACAATTCAGATTTTCAAAAAATGTTTTCTTTTCTTAGATTTTACCATATCCTAGTGTGTTTAAAATTAATCCAGCTTTTACCAAATATATATTTAGGATTTTTTTATCTTAGGAAAGTTAAGTTTAAGGATAGGTTAGATTATATTTAATTATAAATTTCGGGCCAATATATGCCCTTCATTAGTTGGTGTAGGTGATATGATGCGCAAGTTGAGGCGATGGCGTGGTGTGTGAGTTGTGTGTACCAAATATATTTCATGATTACTTGACCAATAGTAGACTTATATGGAATAACAAGTTACACTTCTGATTATCTACATTGATTCCATGTAGAAATAATAGAAGCTTGGCATGTGAAAACACTCATACTATTTTCATAAAATCATACAGAACAACGTACACACGGCAACTTAGTATCATATTCAATAACAGATATCACTATTTTGTTTGTGTGAAGTGTAGGAGGTAAGTATACCCAAGATATTCGCAACACTTACATACTGCGTTTTATAAACATTATACATATGCGTGGTGAGGTCATGAACACGTTGGTACACTTACCAACTCTAATACAATACTGTTTCATCACTTTACTTCTTATAAGAAGCACATATCTTTTCATACAAGTAAGGTGTATGAGTGTACATACATACATACATACATGTGTTGATGAGTGAGGAGGAACCTTGAGTGTAGCTGCGAGCGATGCTCTGGTAGTAAAAGTGCTCTATTGAAAATCATTTCGAACAGAAACCGATCGTAGAACTTGACTGTTTTCATCGCAAAGTGATTCTACAGTTTTGTTTTTATATTTTTGTTGGTTGTGGTGTGTTTTCTTTTTGCTATTTTGTTTTGTTAGCTACGTTGTTGTTTTGCTTGACGCGCAGAGATTGGTAATTGAAAAACTTGAGAAAAATACTCTAAAGAAATTGGAAACTGTGTAAGGTGCCTTTCTCGACATTTGTTTATTTTCTTTCGGTGGAAACTTGAGTAAACGTTTTGCTAGTTGTACGAATAATTTAAATCATTAAAAAAAATCATAGATCTAACAAATAATGATGCATTCTCATATCTGATTAAAAAACGATCATTTTACAATTCTACTGGATTTAAAAAAAAATATAGTAGTTAAAATTGGGCAAATTACAAAAAAATATTTATTTATTTAAAAATATACTAATTACATGAATTCTTTAGAGATACTTTTCTATAGCTCATATAATTTTAAAAATGCAATCGTTATTTTATAAAACCTGGCTAACATATAAAACAGAATAAGAAATACCTTTGAAAATGTATACAAATGTATGTGATAATTTTATTTTTATGGTAACGTTGCAGTAACGCTCTTCATACAATTATTTTCTGTTAACCTGAATATCCATTTCGAAGTGCTGTTTGCATGCGTGCATGGTGCTCATAGCATGATATGTAGAACGGGAGAAGTGCTTGTTTATTTACGTAAGTGTGTATAGATCTATGGGCTTCAATACACAAAATACACATTTGTGTATATGTGTTATAATTTTAGGTTTGACGATATTTCACAGTCCTCATGTTGACGCTTTCACGCAATTTATCGCCACAATTGGCCTGTTGTTTTGCGTAACTAAATGTTGTGCGCTTTTAATTCTTCATGAATATATATATATATATATATATATATATATATATATATATATATATATATATAAACAAATATATTCCATAGAACAGTTGTTTGGTGTCAATCCGTTCAGTATCTTCAGAGAAAAATGAGCGACAAATGTTGGTCTTACGAGCGAGCGACGACTAACATTCAAGTATATGAGTTATATATTTTTCTGGATTCAGGGCGATGAAAGACAAACTTGTTCAATCCGTGATACTTACAGACACACGACAGAATGCTTTAGGTCTTCGGTACTACGTACGGTGTGCTAAAAACATACATATTACTGCTTCATTCATCTGGAATTTTTATTGATTAGAGTTCCGTAATCAGCCGTAATTGTAATTAGAAGATTGAAGTATAATAAACTGCACTGTACAAAGCTTGAAACTTATTTATAATTATCAATGTAAATTCGTTTTCTAAGTATAATTTAAAAAAATATATAATTCGCTTGCAGCAAATCACATTACGTATATGAAGAAGCTAGTTCTACACCAGTAGTAATAATTGTAAATTCGACTTGATATTTGCTAAAGTACCTAATTAAATCCTAATTTCATATTTATGAACGTTTACAGATTTTATATTATATAAAGAAACACGTTATAAGTCTTTTGGTTTAAATGTATTATGTTTATCAAAAATGAATTGTGCAACAAATATAAAAGAAGTTGGTTTACTGCAAAGATTATAATTGTATTAAATGTGTTTATAATAGTAGGTCAGAGTTACTAGAGGACCGGTTTGACGACAAGAATTTACGGATCATAGAGTGCCGCATGCAACTTTGAATGTTCTTCGGCTACTTGTGTAATTCTAGGCGGAATGTTGTCGCATTAGATAACAATCCACTTGACTCTCTATTTCTACTTCTGGGTTCATATTCCTTTAATCTTGACCGCGCACTCTGGTTCAGCGACTTACCGGTGAAATGCATTATCCCAAAAAAAAACGAAGAACTAACATTCACTTAAGCTAAACTTAAATTGGAATTCAACGGATGCAATTTTGTTTTTGTTCATTTCAAGTTCAAATATTAATACAACATTTTGATTTATTTATATTATATAGCTAATCCTGACCATGGTTTAATGTTGAAATAATTTATTCAATAGAATTAAAAACGGTAAACTTTAGTTGCGTTTAAACAGGTGTGATTAAAATAATCTACAAATCATTGCTTTTGTCACGATTAATATAGGTTTTGACAAAAAAGCTCACACGTTTGTCTCGAGTTATATTGGTTTTAAAACTAAATTAAAAGCACCGTTACAATTTTTTTTAAATATTTATAAACGAATATTGCATATTTAAAAAATACATTTTAACTATTCATCGTTATTTATTTAGTTTTGTTTAATATTTGAGAAGAAAGTATATTATAATCATGTAAATATTCGACATCGAGATTTTATCAGAAATATACGTTTTGGGCTTACTTGAATCGATTTTGACTATTTTTATGACTAGCAATAATGTGCAAATCAGTTAAGTTTTAATCATGCTCAGAAAAGGTGGATTTTACTATATAGCATCATTTTTGTTTTATTTTGTTTAAAAATGCTCCAGTGGACAAGTTAATTTATTATTTTTGAATATTAATTGTGCATAATCTCTGAATATTAATAAATGTATACACTAACCTATAATTTTGAGTTAGTAAATTATTGAAATAATGTTTAAGCATGTCGCGTAAATAATCCACACTGAGCAAGAACATATTTTAAATAAACAACAACCTATAGCTAATATGATCGAGAACGGCGCCTCATGTATGGAGGTCTAATGCGTCGTGTGGAACGAATCAACACCATCCAAGGTATAAAAATGGCGCGCATTTTTATACACTTAGCTACTGTTCTTCTCTTGAATATTAATTAAGTTTACATACGCATACTCATCCAGTATTATGTTATCTAATTGTTTTCTTATACATAAAAATTGGGTTCACATATTCCTAATTTAAATAAATTTACTTGGATCTTGGATGCAGCACAGTTCATTAATCTGTAATCTTGTTTAATGGAATATTCGTAGAAGAAAGAGTCATATGGCAGTACCTATGTTGATAAAAATCATTGAAGAATTGTTATTTTTAATATTTAATATACCAGTGTTTTTGATATTATAATGCCACGGATCAAATTCGTAATTCGTGTTAATCTATTTTTCATGTTATGCGTTTTCGTTTTAATGGCATCCAATGTATTTATAAATTACATGAAACTTTTCACAAAAATTCAATTTTAAAACCCTGAGAATGATATATATCACTTTCGGGCTCACAGCTAATAAAATATACACCTGTTTTCATAACAGGCAACAGGTGAAATTCATTTATAATTACATCCCAAAAGTGCTAACTAATAATTTCATTAAATAAAATCAAGAAGATTGCAAAGTTAAATTACTAACTTTTGACAGTAAAAAACTCGTGAAATAATTAAAACTTCTCATATTAATAAGTAAGCAACCAAACTTATCTTGAAGTCCACTTTCAGTTTCGCAGAAAGTCACTTGAAATTGTCGGCGATTGTACATACCTACACATTGTTTATTTACGATTTTGTAAAATTTGTTTGGTTAGTAGGAGACAGTCAATTTCGATTATTGAATCAGCGGATAGAGTAATCTAAGTTGGTCGTTTTCTGTTGCTTCTGTGGTTAAAGAAATAAAATAAAACATTGCTAAAGGTATTGATGTTTTTTATTGCGTCCACCGGCATTCTTTCATTGCTGCTCTCAGTGGAATGAATTTCAGATCGCATGTCCATTGTTTCATAGATATATCTAAACTAATTATGATGTATTGATTGTCATGTATCATTTCAAAAACAATGTAATTGTTACGCAACATACGCATGGGGATTTGCAATGAAGCATATTGTTTATAGAATATGACTTATTACGTAATATCATTTTGATTAATTTGTAATAAATTCAAATTAACCCTATGAATGGCCATTGGATAGGGTCGTTTGCTTTCTCATTTATAGGAAAAGGTGTCATAATTTTGGAATGAAGTCAATAACCTTCTTTCTTACGATGTAAAACAATAGTCGTTCTAATTTTTCTAGTGTTTTCTCTAAAAATATTTACGTAGATCTTGAGGTTTGTGCATATCAACTATTTATCCACTTTGGTCAAACGGTTCTTATCTCGGAAATCTGTTGTCATTGTCAACAAAGCTGTGAAATAGTCACTGACGAACGATTTCACAAGAGCATCAAATCTTTTAAGAACGTGTTGTTTTAACGGAAAGTAAAGTAACGGTGACAAATAGTTTTACTTTCGCTGGTAGGCTGAGATTCTTTCACAGATTCCAAATGGTTAAAAGATTTGGATTAATAGTGGAATGTCTTCAGGTGTTATTAATTTGCATAAAAAAAGAATAAATTCATATGTACATGCAGCAAGAATATAGTTTAACGTAACTTAAACACCTTGCGATAATCATATGGACATCTTCCGGTCAGTATTTTAAGGTGAACCATCAGGCTCGTTTAGAAAAACATCGTGCCTTGCAAATGAAAATTAAAAAAATACCATTCGATGTGTATTTGCATAAAAAATGCCTGGTAAAATTTTTATTTAATTTGAGCTTGTATTAATGGAGAAAAAAAAAATTAAAACTATGATAAAGTGCCTATTTTGGAAGTTTTAATTTTAAAAAAGTCATTCGATGTGTATTTGCATTAAAAATGCATGATAAAAAATTCATTTATTTCTAACTAGTATTATTGGAGATAAAAAATAAAAACCCCCAAAATAGGCACTTTTTCTTAGTTTTTATTTTTTTCTCCATTAATACAAGATCAAAATAAACGAAATTTTTACCAAGCATTTTTTATGCAAATACACATCGAATAGTATTTTTTTAGTTTTCATTTGCAAGGCACGATGTCTTAGCGAACTTGATGGTTCACCTTAAGGTTTATAGTTTAAAAATTATTTTATACACTTAGTTTTTTTTTTTACTATTCTAAAATATCAATGAAGTTATTATTTTATTTATTTCTTGGGGAACCGAAACATTATTAAACGTGATTTTAAAGTATATTTTATTGTGTTTAAAATCACTGTAATAATTGCCTTTTCACAATATCGTGTAATTTCAGAGCACTGAAATAGTAATAAGAGTAAATTGTAACTTCCGGTTATGCTATGCAGTAATACATCATTGAAAAATATTCCTTGCTCAACGTTTGGCGCCTGGGAAAAATTCTCATATCAACCAGTAATTTTTATGACTTAATTATAGTACGATACTTCGAGTTAAAGTTCCATCTACAAGACGCAAACCATAATTATGAACTAAAATCATTGGAATAACTCCGATTTTCGTCTGGTTATCGAGCCAACAAACAAATAATTATAAAACGTTATTTTTGTTCAAGATATATGTATGTGTATGTACATACACCAAAGGAAAAGGCGGAGTCACATCAGGCATTATGCACTCTTTTGTTGTTTTCAAGTAGCAAGATTAATTTGAAAACATCAGGAACTTACAACACCGATAAGCAATATATATGGTACGCAGTGTTAGCTGGCATTGTATTAGTTCCGTCATCAATATAGCGATCTGAGATAAGTCACCGGTGTTGCGATTGTATTGGCCGTCCGCTCTTGATCCTGAAACGATTCTTATTGCAACATCAAACATCAACCGGCGCACAAATACCTTTCTTCTCTCTTCGTGCTTTATTACTACGACGTTCTGTTCAATTCGTACCTACTTCGTTTCTGTCTTCGTCCAGGTTTATTTATTCCATTTTGCCGCGCGAACCGTGCATTGTTTCATTTCATGTAAAAATTATTGTTAAAGCTTATCGGTTGCCTATCTGCCATTTATTTAAATGTATAATAATCATCTTTGTGTTTTGTGAAATGTTGAAATTAATCTTAGTTGTGATGTTATCATGCGTATATGATCGATATCATCGCATTGTTAAATATTTACAAAATCACTACTATCTTTACAAATGAACATAGTGAAACTAGCATAAATATCATTTATTACACATTAAAAATAGTAATGTTGTCCACGGTCCTACTTTAAACCTGTTTAACAATAGCAAAATAAGAAGAATCCATGCAATACATACATATACTCGTATATACATAAATTTAAAAACAAAAGACCATAAAAACTTGACAAATGAGTGTCGTATGAATGATGACAAGTGTATTAGTGAGTATAAGAATGAACATGTGCGCGTGTATTCGCACGTGCATACTTCACTCTGTGGTGATAAGAGCTGGAGGACACGCGCCTTCGAGGTACCAAGTAACGGGACTCACGCGAGATGAACTCGATGATATGCTGCGACACACCGTACTGTACGTGAAACCCCTACGGGCCTAGGGCATGGACAACGACTCCTAAGCAAAAATAATCGTAGAAAAATTGACAATATATGATGATGCATATGGAATTTCGAAACTCCGCTGGGTGTACGAATAAATTATACTCTTATTACTTACATACATACATATATGGAGATACTTTTGAACTGGATAGCCCCAATATGTACACATTTATTTATATATACTATATGTATCTAAGTATATGATTCATATTAGACGTTTATGATATTAAAGTGCGCCTGTTTTTATATGCTTTAAACATTTTCTAAATCTATTGTGGTGTACAAAGAAATAAACATCCAGCATACCAATGTGAAAGAAAATACACCCGATATATTTTACATCTAAGGCGATGTTGTTAGATAATCGAAATCACACTTGTGCTATAAATTCAGGACCAGGCGCGTACATAACATAATTTTAGCGCTAAGAGCAGCCGCCTTAAATCTATCCGCTGAGTGTTGCACAGAATTGTCCGTTGAACACATTGCGTGTTTCTTTATTTGTGTGTTTGTGTCATTCGTCGAGTACTATTAATTCTAATTCCTAGCCATAGGTGGCTTTTCACATAAGTTTTATGCAAATGAAAATTAAATCTGCTGGCGCGCTGCGCTACATCGAACCGCAACCATTGATTGTGCAAATCTGTCCAACGTGCAAAATTACCATTCCGACAACCTGTGCTCCCGCTATTGTACAGCTAATATGGTAACGGACTCGGTATACAGACGACGCAACGCGACGCGACATTTACCCGCAACCACACACTTGCACAAATGATTATTCTACTTTATAATATTCAATTTGCTTAATATTATGTTTAGAACCTCTGTTGTTCAATTATGAATCTAGGAATTATATTTAATAAGCATAAAACAACACATCGGGTACTAGTATAATTACCGCTTAGGCCATAACGGACACCGGTGTCCGGTATACATATTGCTTAATACCCTCAACCTTAGGAAATGATTTTGGATCATTTTTGAATAAACTTTAAATATTTAAAACTATAATGTTTGCATTATTTTTGTATCTTATTCATTCCCATAAAAATCGAAGCATATTCACTAAATTTCTAAATAAATATTATAATTAGTTTCTGGCTTTATCAATATTTTAATTGTAGTTGGTGCCAGAAAAAAAAAACAAGTGCAAAATGTGTTTATATGTAGGTACATACATACATATCTCTATTCTACCATTATACTTAACAATTTGAAGATAGCCACTTTGGTTAATTCTGACGTTACGATATTTTCTCGTATATTACACTGTCGCTCTGCAACGCCGCGTACTTTGCTATCTAAATAATTATTTATTTTTCGAGAGTACAACCGCCGCGCCTCACCGCACCGCTTGGTAAGTCTATTGCATACCATAAACCAAAGGGGTTATTAAGACGTTATTTTCATACACAGCGAGAGTGTGTTATCATCAAATATGTGATCGGCGGACAGACGAGACGCTCAGTGCTGAAAGTAAAGTGCCTTTATAAATCAACGAATCACACCGGTTGCATTTTAATACGGTCGCCGCCAGATTACTCGTTACAGAAACACATTTACAAATTACTATGCATATGGAGAATGCATACTGCATGCAAATGTTTCATCCGTTTTATTCGCTCTTCATATAACCTATGCGACATTACACTTCTATTATAGTCCTGTGCAGTCAAAAGTGTTACCAAAGTAAAGTTTATTTAACGATTTGAATCAAATCTGTTAGTCCATCTGTTATTATTATTATTATTATTATTGTGTGTTTAAAAAAAAAAATGAAAGTATTCCACTTTTATTACCTAATATTCTCTGGCTTATAAAGTTGAACACATATTTGTCTGACTAAATGCGAAAATTATCATATCGCACTTTTTCTTTTTTTTTAAAATTAATACTAGCATTCTAAATTTAAGTTTTTTTAATTATACATATATATATATATATATATACTCGTATATCATAACGCATTTCTCTAAATTTAAAATATTTACATTCTAATAATATTTATTCAATAGAAAATTATTCTCATATAAGGACGATTTATAGTTTGACCGCCAGGCTTTAAATGTATGAGTTTTTGAACAGTTTGAGAACTACTGCGCTACAAAACAATTTATATAGTAGAAGTACAATAGAAATTTATAGTGGTTGGAAGCCACGATTATTAAACCCTCACAAATTACAACTATTGGTTTTTGTACGCTCCTAATGGCGCAAATTAATCATCCTGTCCACCCGGCAAATACTGTTTAATATCCACTTATATAAAAAAAAAACGCCCTGGTCATATCTGTGCTAATTATACACATCTTCCGATTGGTTGTTTTATTTGTCGGCCCTGGGGATATTTGCATATGGTGTGTATGCACATATCTGTCTCACTCGCGTTTTTCTCTCTATCGCTCCACAACTAGAAATTTACATTTTCATCAAATCATAGGTTGTTATTTGCTCAACTCTACCGTATTATTTTATCTCGCTGAGATTGGTTGAATATGATTTTCATTTGAATTCATATGTGTACCAAGTTACATTTTTGTTTTCATATATTATTTTGCATCATACTGAATAATCGTGTAAAGCAAATCATATTCTGCAACTGTTAAAAAATGTAAAAAACTAAATTAAATTCTAAATTGCGTTTATAATTACTACTTGGTTTGGTGAATAATAAAGCAACATATTTCAGCTTTGTATGTGCTATGTGGTACTTTTATTCAAACTAAATCGTTATTAAATAGCAAAGCAAACTTTTTCGCGTGTATATTTACAAAGGAACATTAATAATGAATGAACAAGATCAAAATGATAGGTTTTAACCGTAGAACAGTAGATGTATTATAAAATGTCTAATAATAAATTGTCAGTACGACGCTCATGAGCAGAAACTTTGCTATTTAATTTTCATAATGACTTACAAAACATGAAATAAACGCAAGTTTTATGATTAATAACTCGGCTACTGTGCACAAGCGTATAAAAACCGCAGTTCATTATCTGTTTATAGTTGAAGTTCTGTCTTTATTTTGCCGCTATATATGTATAAGGTAACCTGTCGCTTTTTGTTGAAGTCTCTGCATGGCAATCTTTTAATTTTGCTGTAGATTGAAAATGCGTTTGATTCAACATTGTATCTATAAAAAGATGAAAAACAAAAACGAAATTACACTTCGAAATATATAAGACTACTTATAACATGGCGCTACGTGATCTTTTTTTTTTTTTTAAATACACTTAATAATATAATTGTACAAAAAAGTAGCAAACATTTATAAAAATATAAAATACTAGCTCAAGTCGCAAAAAGTCATAAATAAGTTATAGTCCAAGCCTTAAATTTGAATGTAGGAATGTATTTTTCATTTCTAACGATATTTATTAGTTACATTCTACATTTATTATTCAGGGCAACTAATCTTTTCAGAGTGAATTTATATATATATATATATATATATATATATATATATATATATATATATATATAAAATTCGTGAAGAGATACGAGATTGTAGTAGGGGGTTGTTTGAGTGGATGTGCTGTGAAAACGATATTGATTATTTATTGATCGTGAAAATTGCCTAGGTGCCGAGTTCACCAGAAGCCAGCTATCGAGTGCAAAGTACACATTAGCAGTTGACGATGAACCGACGCTGGCAACGACAACGGCGGTCTTATCTACCGCGTACACGCCCCCGAACGCGCTTGACACACGCTGTCAATTACTGACACTATGAGCGCCGGCGGTGGTTGGTGGCTTTTGTCATTCGGTACCGGACGTTGCATTTTGCTTCTCGTGTGTGTGTCGACAAACCCTGCGAAAAGTTTTAACAATTTGCATTTTCATATTGAGTAGCATTTTAACAGGATATCATCATGACAATTATTTTCAAAACTAATAGATTATTTTTATTAGACTACTTTGATTCTTATAATGGTTTATCTACTATTACTTTTGAGGATGAAACGGAATTAAAAAGCTTAAATATTATTTTCTACTTCTTTCTATATACCTATATATAATTTATATTTCAATTAAACCAAAATGAAATTTGGTGAATGGGAAATTAATTTGTGTTAGCGAAAAAGTTGATATATAACCATATGTGAAATCAATAAGATCATATTTGGAAACCAATCACTTAACCGCAGAGTGGACAAGTCAATAGATGATGAAAAGGTAATTGATTAATTGAAATAGCTAGTGGCATTTCGTCGTTGGACTGGTGAGTAGATGCTGTTACAGATGTAAACCAAATGGAACAATAGGAGAAACGGCAGTGACGCGAACGACCGAAATCATATGTATTAGTGGTAGTCGGCGTTGGATGCCAGAAAGGCAAGAAACGCGACGATGCCGAATCAATTAGGATGTCATATCAGCGCGCGAACGGACAGCCCAGCCCGACTGAATTCTGAACTGAACGCAAAAGATAATTGCACAGATTTCCATACTAATACGTTACAGAAACTTCATTATAAATCCTAATTGAACAAGACACACTATTAAACGTGGATGTGTTGCACAATCTAGTAGAGATCACACTAACGGTAGTAGTTTCCAAAAGTTTTCATTCCGGCAGTGTAAAACCGTACAATAAATAAACGTTTCAAAATAGAACTTCTGTCGCCTTAATTGAAACATTATTTGATACGTAGCATCAATGATATTCCTAAATCACCCAAAATACAAAGTTATAAATAAAATGTGAATTGTGTAAAATTATACAAATGCATATTTTTAAAAGCAACATTTAATTACTAACTTTATAAATATATTCATCAATATACTATTATTTAATTTAAAGTAATAATAGTAATATAGGTATTGAATTTCGATATTAAAATTAAAAAGAAACTTTATTTTGCTAAATATATTATAATAGCCCATGCAATTAATAAAGCAGCATTGTTATTTTAATTATACTGTTGGTAGATAGGCAAATATACATTTTAACATATTAAAAAAGATGAAATAAAATAGTAAATTTCTTATGCAAACAACTTAAATGTTTTGAAGTTTTTTTTGATTTTTTTTGCAGTATTTACAGCATTATATTTTCTTGTTTTTAGTTTACAAAAAAGACATTACTTCTTCAAGCAAAAAAAAAGTCATTATTAGTTATATATAGGTATACATATATTCTTATTAAAAATTATAAGTCTCATCTTCCTGTCAATCAAAAGGAGGAAAGAAGATGTAAAAACTTATAATTCCTCTGTCGATATTATGTTAAAATAACTTTACCTATGTAAATTCCATGCAAATTATGCACGCGCATAAAACTAGAAAAATAACCACGCGAACTACGGATGGTGTAGAATTTTTCATTATTTTAATACTAATTTATTAAGTAATTAATCACGCGAGACTCAGATACGTGGGGCAGTGTATCGAAAAGAAACTTACACGATTTTGTCTTCCACACTCTTGATAATGTAAAGTTGATCTCGTTCGGTTTCCATGACCGAATTCATATCTGTGCAACAGACAGCCCAGGTAAAGGTGCTTGCGGCAAATTTAAGTTGCGTTCATGGTGGGTACGATGAGTAAAATATGCGTGTACTACGGATAACATTTGTTGCCCGAGGTACCGAAACTATTACGTAACGAACGCGACAGCTCGTTGCTATAATTAATTACCTGCCTATCATCAATACTAGTGCAGCGAGAGTCAATACTAAAACATGCGACCGACAAAAGCATTCGTCTATTACATGATCTTGGATCGTTCGCGTTTCTGCGTTGTGATTACGACTTGTAGGTATTTATTTACTAATTACAGCCACACCATTAAGAGTGAAGAAACTCGCGCCATTTATGGCAGGTTCCACAACTTTACAACGCCTTCATTTTTAAAAGCTATACTTTTAAATGTATTAGCTATGATTTTTTCTTTTGTACAACCGGAGTATTTCTTAAAGGTTTTCGTAATCAGTTTGGGCAGTAAAAAATCGACTTATCAAGTGAAACTGTGACATTGAAACATAAAATGGCATATGGTTGTTGGTTTAATAGGAATTGTAATATTTATAATGATGCAAGAAAACTGGGCTTAAAAGTTAAATATTAAGATTCGATACTAGACATATTGTATATAGTTTTTACTTTCCTTTACGAAGTAATAAGTAAGTATTGTAATCACGAAAAAAAAATTTGTCGAAATTTTAACGGAAATACATCTTTTGACCTTCCCTGAATCGAGTCTGACTATTTTTGGAATGACGTCTGTGTGTATGTGTGTGTGTGTGTGTGTGTGTGTGTGTGGCTGTGAACGCTCTACAGCCTACACTGTTGAAGATAAAATTATGAAACTTTAAACTTAAGATTTGTATATGCCTGGAAAGAAAACCTCCTATTTTTGAAAAACATATTCAAACCGGAAGTGCATGTTTACTCAAGACTTTTTTTGCAATTTCTGCAATATCTCCGAAACGGCTATACTTGCAGTAAAAGTAGTTAGAATAATATTGAAAGATATTAGTATTCTGCACAACTTTTGTTTGAAACATTTCTTCAAAAAGTACCAGTTACAAGATCTTATCTTATTTATATTGCCATAGTTACGTAGGTATGGGAAATTATATATAATAAATCGCATCTACTATGCATGCCAATTGTTTTAAATATTCAAATATTTTGACATTTAACATTTATTGTCAGTGTCACAAATAAGTTTAATGAAAGAATGTTACAAAGGTTAGTAAATAATTTAAAATATTATATGAAAATATTTTGTATGGTTTAAAGTTCATTTGAAAACTAAAAAATGTTCGGCCATAATAATTTTTAATAATGTGTAATGAATAATTATATTTTCTTTATATTACTGTAGAATCGAACATTTTAAATCTAAAATACATATGTTTTTTAGAAATCTGAGAATAATCTAACTTTACCACAATTTTACTGGACATAATGAATAAAAATATTTTCTTTTAAATTTAAACATTTTATATTTTAATTTATATACTATCAAATCAAAATATACTGACTACGTAAAAGAAAGTTTAGGGCCAATACATGGCCGATGTTTGTTTTGCCTATCACAGGCTTGAATATGTAAGTTTTCTATTTTAAAAATAAAATAGTACTTCCGTCTACAATTTAAATTAATTGCTTGCATAACCTATAAAATGTTATTAGAGCAAGTCTGTATTTTATAATAAAAATATCCATATAAATTCAGTTACAATTTAAGTTTTATGAAAGTTAGAGCGTTCGTCTTTCAATTAAATCCAAACAGCTCATTGATAGAACGAGTGCGTTACCTATTCCCTTGTCTCAATAAATTTTGCAAGATGCAAATACGTTTAGGTCTTTTTACATCATAAAACAAAGTTTACGAACTTCAGTGCCAGTACGTAAAAAGTTATAAACCTTAGAAATGAAATTAATTTATGAGTATGAATGGAGCTTGAGTTACACGGATGTTACATTATAAATAACTACTATAGTTTGTTCGAGATATATTCCGTTTGCTCTGTCACATCTTTGAAACAGATACCTATATATCTAGCTGTGTATGAATACCGGTCTGAGAGTGTTCTATACTAAATTTCACCTTACATTTGTAGAAATATCACATTATTTATTTGGTCCAGTTATTATTCATTGCACAATACATCATGCAATTTCCAAAATATATATATATATATATATATATATATTTTTAGGTAAAATAGTAAATTTAAGTAAACAACAGTCTCAAAAGCTTACTGCAAAATAAAAGCAGAATCGAGTATAGAATATGTATGAATACTTTTAGATACTCTAACCTACTCGTATTCTGGTGACTGTTTTATCATATATTATGGACAACTGTGCCGCTGCTGGAAGAAGAACCGCGTGGTACAACGTTGAATTTATCGTCAAGTGGACTGCTTATTTTACACGCATTTCAAAAATACACGCGCCCTTTTTGACACTGTATATAATATTTCGTTAAAAAGTTTTTATTTCAGTTTTTCCATCTTTCCAAATCTTTGCTCCTCTCAAGTTTAGAGTTCAGAGTTTAATGTTCTAGACGGGTTCATG
This sequence comes from Nebria ingens riversi, assembly GCA_018344505.1. Lineage (NCBI taxonomy): Eukaryota > Metazoa > Arthropoda > Insecta > Coleoptera > Carabidae > Nebria > Nebria ingens. Next base: position 73,180 of record JADQWA010000240.1, read on the forward strand.
TACCTTTAACAAGTAAATTTCTCGATTAAGCTATCCGGCACAAGAGAAACAGAGAGAGAGAGAAAGAGAACAAACTCACCTACAAACGCTACGGCAAAACTATCAAACGACAAACAATTTTTATGGATAAAATTTACATAACCGCATATTAAATAATAATAAAAAATGCAAGTTTAAACACATACAGATAATAGATATTAAAGTTAGTGTCCAAAATAGTTTTTATTTCGAGTTTTACAGAATCTAACAAAACATTTTATAAATATACGGTTAAGTAATTTCAATTATGACCCCGATTGTTACTTTATAAGGTAATTCATATAAAAATGCACGTTTGAAATTCTTAAAACAAAAAAAAACAATATGGCATTTGAGAAATGCTAAAACAGATTCGCAAGTTCAGATTTCATTTGTACGTGTAATGGTGCACATTTACTTCGTAGAAATAAGAAAATAATATACATTTAACGCATGAAGCAAATTCCAAAGATACAGAACCATCCGTTTAGCAACGCAAAACATTCACAGTGAAATACACCGCGTATAATTGATTACATACTTTCTTCAAAAAGTACAACGAAATGAAAAGATATCATTAACCAATCGTTTCTAGTTGCTTGGACTGAATTGGAGAACATGTTAAACAAATACTTTGCGCGACACTGTCTAAGTTATGTTGAAGATCGGAGAATAATTGAAACTAACATTGATTTATATCTCTCATATATATATATATATATATATATATATATATATTATATACATTTATATATATATATATATATATATATATATATATATATATATATATATATATATATATATATATATATATATATATATATATATATATATACATACAAGATATATGTACCTACTACATATAAGAAAGTCGAGTGTAAAACACAGGAAATGTTTTAAAACTAATTTTAAGTAAGTAATTGATAATTTATGAATATGACTTTTATTACTAGTTGTAATTGATTTTTTAATACAAATTATGATGAACGTTCGTCAAAATGTAATTACCACGCTTGCTACGCAGATACGTAAATGAAAGGTATGATCAGTGGTTAATAGGCGTAATAAATATTCTTAACTGTTGTTGGTTGCACATTGGCATGTATTGCATATGAAAATTTATGACAATTTGTATATTTATTTTCTCAATTATGTAAATGTATCGAGTGTTTACCATTTTTAAATATTTGTTGATATAATATTAATACCTAGGGACTGATGTAATCATGAATTTTAATGTATCATTATAATGAATGAAATCATCGTGTCTTTTATGCATCATCGCGATTCACACGGCTCGTCAAAAATCTCAAATAACAAACTAGATTACATATAATTATTTCTTAGGCTGCCGTTCAGGTTCCTGTACTAACTACGAAGTACTTGCGCTTACCAGTAGTACGCTATAATCTGCACCATTCATTGCATTGCATTGCATTGGTTGGATTTGTTGCTGTTCCGCTCATGTTCGTAAAGTGTTTATGGGAATATTGCGTTTTTAAACTGTTTCTTACATTGCTTTATTGTTTCTCCACTTCCGAATTAACGGCGATCATATTTATTTGGATTCATCACTTGAGCAAATTATACCTGTACTCGATATGACTCTATAATTATTATTCAATTTCCTGCGAACTGTTGATTTGAGATTAAGTTATAAATAAAACGTTTGACTTTAATAGAAATAAAACAGTATTATTAATAAGTAATAAAAGTTATATTGTGGTCATTTTCGTTGTGATCCAGAAAGATAGTTTCTTGATCTGCAAAGATAACTGTTTGTTGTTGTTCTTCTTCTCCTCCTATAGAAAAGTTGATAACATTTTGAAATGTTGTGTATAGTATCGTAGTAGGGTGTACTCCGTCTGTCGGAAGAGAACCACATGCACAATTTATCAATAACAAAATTCCAGGGGCAGCCGTTGGACCGTGAAACGGTTTCGTATTGTCGTGTAATTTAAATCAGACAGAGATATCGTCCGGTGCCTGCGTCGTGGTCTTGGCCGGGCAACGCTCACCACACAGATGTCGGGTGCCGATTAGGCGCCAATGACATGCGCATGCGCGCACCCTACTTATTATCATAACTCGTGGATGGTTGATCGTGACGGGTGGGCACCGAGTCTCTGCGCTTTATACAGATGGCTCCGGCTGACACCGAAGCCACGCGAACCCGACATGGGAACGATATCTGGATTAACTTCACTTGCCATTTATTTATATTATTCGCATCTTGTTCTTGTCCACGGCGACAAACCGTTGTCTTTGTTTCCCGTGCTGTAAACATTATTTGCCGAGAGTTGTACGATTGCACTTTCGATTAAACTAATTTCACGTCAATGTACAAGAAAACCAAGACACGATTTTATTCAAATCTGACCGCACGTCAATTGGTAAACTCTCACTCGCCTGACTACACTATAACATGCTACATTTTACTTGATTCACTAGATTTTGCTCTAATATAACGAATAACTGTTACTACTATTTTTAATTGATTACTATCTAATTCATTTCACCTTTCAACAAGCTCAATAAAGCTTCACGCCTAATCTTAAACTAAACGTCTATATACATTGTAACAAGTAAATATATTTCAACTACATAGAAACCATTTCATTTTTGAATCAATTCATCTTATCAAATATTTTACCACTTCACATTTATCATCGATTGGTCAGTTCTGGACATGGTATTTGTTGTACTTATAGAACTTAGCTGGTATTGGAGTTATATATGTGAATAGATCATCGTATGGGCGCCACGCCGTTTCATGTAAAGGAATAGTTTATGCGACATTAATATATCTCGATATTTTAAACCCCCGCTGTAAATAACGGAATAATCAGGTATTTGTGTAAAATGCGCGAATAACGTGGGAAAGACTACACTAACTGGTACCGCAATCTTTGTATGCGACCGGTTGCCGACGACTCGCTTTCAAATTTATTTTGCATATCGAAATTGCATATTCCGCCATTGGAACAACTGGTAAATGTATACAAGAAAGTCATCCTGGAAGTGATAGCACCATTGGGTCACATATGTACATGGTTTTACATAGAAATTATCATCTAAAGATTGCCTTCAGACGTAGGTCAAGCATAACCTTATTATATTTTATGTTCATTTCATTATTTTCTAATATAAATAATTTTATAGTTAAATGATTACTCTATAATGTAGGTTAAATATCACTTGACTATATATTAAATAAACCCCTGCAGTTCAATGATTCTAAACTGTAATTAATGTAAGATGCACACGATGTTTTTGTTGTACAAATTACTATGGTCGCTTAACATTTAAATTTAAAAAAAAAACTTGTAGAAGCAAATAGTTTAACTTTGGTTGTAATTGATTGACTGATTGCCTCACTGATCAATTGACTAGTTGGTTGGTTGAATACTAAGTAATGGATTGAGTGATTGCAACCAGTAAACTATGAAAAGAACATAAACATAGCAACCATTGCGGTTTACAAATGCGTTGGTGTTATGTAATAATGAAATTAAGAAGAAACCAAGAAAACAAAAAAATTATATGGTTGCACTACAAAACTGCATGAAAAACGATTTTTTACAAGATTTAAATATTATTAAGTGGATTCTTCACGAGACCTACAAATTGTGGTTTATACAATAATGATAGGTGATGGCGTTCGTTTATTAAAAAAAAATGAATTATGTTTTTTTTAAATTTAATTCTATTTTTGTAATGTTTGTATATTGTTAAAATTTTAATATACGTAGGCTTTATTCTTTTTAAATAGTACACATTTTACAGTAAAATAGCAAATGTTTACAACGCGATTTAATTTCTCTGAGCAAGATTCCAGAGAGAGAGAGAGATTACATGTTCTAAACTAAGCCATAACAGCAATCGAGAAGCTTTTTCTTGAAATGAAACAAAATCCTCTGTTCAGTTAAAAAGATACAACTACTATTTAGAATAACATAACATGTTTGAAGTACCCCCGTACGCAATTGTAGTTATTTTTTTTTATAACTAACGGATATTCGATAGTGTAGAATAGTCGTTAGCAAGTTTCTATCCGCTATAATAAAAACATAGGTATATGGCTCTTTGGTAAATTGGACATTTTACTAACAAGTGTAACATGACTCTTCGTAAGAGCCATTGGAATTATAATAAACAAAAACCTAAATTGATTTCTCATACGATTATTTCTAAACTAAATAAAGTAAAATGATGTGGTGTGTCGATAGATATAAATGAACATGCAAAGCACCGCCAGTTGATGAAAACAAAACAATCTTTGGACATGGGTGTTAATGTTGCAATCTCGTTTTTAAGTAGCTCATCAAGGCCGTTCTTACACCTCGCTAACGCTATTCCCTTTGTACGATGATGATCTGAACACCGATATTAACTTTTATACACTGATCTTACGTTCTACCACCACCGTACCTCTACTATGTAATAATAATAATAATAATAATATTACTAGACGAACAAAACAACAGCCATATCCCAGCCGCCTGTGTACATAATATCTCGTATTTTTCCAACAATGTTCAGGGTACAATGCGGAAATGTAGAGATGCGTTTAAATGAAAAACAAACTGTTCTCTCCTCGGTGGAAAACACAAAATGAAATTCAGTTGGATTACATTTTCATGAAAATGTTACTGCATACATATACCCAACCGTTGCGCTAGTATATTTCTGCATAACTTTTTCGCACATGTATTACATCATAACCGAACTAACATAAATTATATTGAATTGTATTAATAAATGACAGGCGGTTACCGTTATTATTTGCAGCTATAAGGAATAAAACTGTACAACTTGCACAAAAATTGAAAAGACGTTTTTATATAGTTTGCATATTTATACAAATGTTACGAATAGACTTTTAACGTATTTTCTTACAGTTTTAATCAAACTCAATTTAAGATATCAAAAAAGGAATTAAAAATAACATTATTCTAAATTAGGTAGATACTAATTAACTTGGTACATGAATTATTAAGTTACCATTATGAAGATTTTGTAAGAAAGTGTGCAATTTATTTTCAATTTTAATCAAACAATGTGATCAAAATAAAAATGTAAGATGCATTATTAAAGCATCTATTAACGATGGCCCGTTATTGCTTTTGTTTTCACAATTATAATAGTTTTCTTCACAATTTTCAGCAAATGATCATACATAAATTAATTGTCCAAATTAGTTATACTTGCTTTGTTTTGAATAATATATATGTACATATGTATGTTTGGAAATGGAAATCGAGATTAAACAAAGATGTATTTTGTAAAACTTATTAAATCTGTATATGTTAGTGAATATCAGTGATGCGTGTGTGTGTGTGTGTATGTATGTATGTCGGGTTATACTATGAGATTGTGGGCCGAGCTGCTGCGGTACGATGACCCCGTTCTAAACGACCCTTGACCCACGGTGTCACGACCACACACCCACGGGGAGGCCGTCCACGGCACCCGAGACTTCCCAGTTCTCTTCTTCATCATACTCGTTCGTCGATAGAAGGATGGTAATGAGTACACGGCAATCGTTGGGGAAATAGTCGGACCGTGGTTTTGCAATCCGGCGAACGCTATTACGTGCGGTAACGCTTCTTCTTTCAGTGGGTTGACCACGCCACGCCACGCCAATACGTAAGTCATGTTTGCCAGCTTTAGTGAAATCGAAAGGGATTTCTTCCACTTTCGATCTCGTGCACTCACTAGGCACTACACACACACACACACACACAACAATTCGTTCCGTGCGCCTCGCTATCTCTTAATAAGGGTATTTAGGCTTTAGTCTACGCCATGCATCTTTCTTCTACCAACTACACTTATAACCACTTCTATTACTACGTGTACATATTTCTTCTAAGTTGATTTCAACATGATTTCTGTTGGCTAAACATAAGCTGTTAATTAGTGATATACTTGGAAAAGAACACAGCATCCGATATTATTGTTTCAGACTACACTTAAATGCAATAATAAATACGCTGAGAAAAATATGTGTCACTAACTAATTTGTTTATACTAAAAAATAAATAATATTTACTAAAACTATAAACATTTTAACTGTTAATATCTATATGGCTGTAATATGAATTTTTGTATACATATTTCAGAAAAATATCTATAACGTAAATATGCATACACATTCAAAAGAAATAAATTTCCTAAAACGATAGTTTTTAAATTGGGACCAATAAATGTAACTTCAATAAAACATTCATAAATATACTAACCTTAGTTCTATTTGAATGTTTGCGAAAACAAATAGTTCGCAATATATATATATATATATATATATATATATATATATATATATATATATATATATATATATATATATATATATATATTGGTAAGAGAACGGCGGCGCAAACACGTTACGAAGCGGAACGTCCCGCGGCCAATTAAAATCCCGACAAAACGCACGAACACAAATCAACCGGGAGAAGAGCGGGAAGAAACGGAAACGATAAGGCACGCAGATTACACAGGTCCGATTACTTGGGTCTGTATACACAACATACACACACCTACTTCTACAAGAAAAACAGGCTGCTGTAGTAGCTAGTGTATGCATTTACAGTCAATAGCGATTTATTGTTTGAAAGTAACAATGGTTATAGATTTTCGGTAAACATTGGTTTGTACGACTACTTCGATAAGTATATATTTAGAAAATATGTATTTCTATCAAGTATGTTCGTAGCCTAATAACTGGATAATTGTTTGTATATTATATGTAAATTGTCGTATATGTTGTACATTCTTGTGTGAATTCGGACAGGTTGTGTGCGTGGTTTGATCGGGGTCGGTCACTTTGTTGATTAATCGATCACCTCACCTCGATCAGCGCAACCGATCCACCGATATTAATAACAGTAACAATTAAACCGTCAGTAACCATGTTCCCATGTTTCATACCGGACACCGTAGCACATCCGCCTGCAATAAATTAATGATACGAACCCTACTCTAGATGGCCACTATTACAACTTGGTAGTACATTGAAAAAAGCAGGCCTCGCATCGGCATTTCAAACAATATATCTCGTTACTCCCACATTCTGCGCTAGTCCATTGTGACCATTTGCAATTATTATTAGTTATTTATCTAGAAAGGCCACTACCTGATAAGCTAATTAATGTCTTTCTTTGCTGACGTTGCCCGCTGGCCGGCGACAAAAATATCCAGTCTGTATCGCTTCTAATTGGTGGCCATTGTAATGCACATACACTCCTTGTATTATGGTTACAATATTTACTTCATGTACTTTTACTTATTCTTTGCTTTTGATACTGAATGAGCTCTGAATGCTGAACAATCTCAAGATGAATTTGTCTGACAAGCGGTAGATTGTTTTGTAAAAGTTTTATAAATATTTATACTGTATAACATTTTACATAAAGATGCGCATGTTTGTTGTCAGAAATGAATCGCATATTAAACAATTACCTTTTCTTATTTGCAATATTCATTTACTGTCACAATTTTATTATTTCAAATAAAAATAATGTATTTAGCTATCCTTATTTGGAGATAAACACATTTTGATATGGTGTAGGGAACTTTTAGTAGTGTGCAAGTAAATTACAAGATTGGAAAAAGATAGGAATATTAATATAGATATATGATGTAGAATGTCAGGTATGATAGAGAAATAAATACATTGGTTTATGAAAAGAGTAATAGCGAATGGAATGTCATACGCAGAATGATAGATTGCATAAAAAGATTTATTTTCCTAAATTGTGTGAAAATATATTGTTGCCCCCGGAATAAATGTATAGAAATAATTTGAGCGAAGGACGTGAGCAAGCAGAATACAGTATAAAAAGGTTTAATAAATGTAGCATGTATAGATGAATGGATAAAGATAGTAAGAATGCTTGAAAAGTTATTTGCCACCTTATTTATCGGAGCAAGTTTAATAGGTATGTAAAAAATCTATTTTAAAACTGATTTAGATTACCTATAACATATCTCGTGGTGTTCTCTGATATTGCTCCATTATTTACCCTTCTAAAGCTGTATAGAAGTTTAAAAACAGAAATAAAATTGAGCTGAGATGTTTTTACAGAATAAAATTCATAATGTGTTCAGGTGGAACAAATCATTTTAGTGGCCATATTAATTTTTCACCGACCTACATTCGCTAATATCGATTCAGCCAAAGATTGATGCTTCTTCAAATTAAATTATACCCATTTTGCAAACATCGTATAATATATTCGGTTGGTTGGGTTGGGAAAGACCTAAGTGCACTGTTTAATTGCAATTTCCCTGTCTCTGTAAATATCGTGATTTCAACATGTTCGTATAAATCTTATATGATTTATTTGCCGGGGTACGGTACTCCTTCCGTACATCTATCTACGCATGTAGAATTTTATTTCTGTCAGCGGGTGGACAGCAATGGCGACTGAATGATTAATATATTAAGTGTAATTAATTTATACATGAGCAAAAACGTTGTGCTTTGGCGCCAGTATATACCTATGTATGTATGTATGTATGTATACTGACTTTGTACGCACGACGCTATGTTGCTCTTTGCCTGAATACGTACAAAAACACATTTTAGACTATTTTGTGGCCTACAACCGCACACCCATCCTAAATTACACATAAAAAGATATGATAGATTTAATGCTTCCAATTTTCAAATTGGACCTTCAAACCTGCTGTTAAGCAAATGAAAGAGAGACATTAGAGGGAAAATGATTTTGGGATATATATTTTTATCTTTTTTTCAATTTAATACAAAAAATTACTTTTTGTTCTATCATATCTTTCGTAGGTTTTGTGATTTCTATCGGTTTATAGCTCACTTGTCATGCTGATATTGTGGAGTATAAAATATATCAAACTATCAAATATTTATATTGCACAAAAGTATAAAATTTCCTCTAAATTTATTTATAAATTATATTCACTTGTCGATGTAACGTAGACAAATAAGAAATAAAATACACAAGACAGGAAATAGACAGACAACGAACCGGGGGGAATAGAAAAAGGAACATAACACGTTTCAAGTCAGATTTACGTTTCGCGTCTTCGTACAGACAACGTGAAAATGTCATACCCGCGAATCTGTCAGCCGCGCACTGAACAGAGGATATCTTCGCACCGACCGACATTCGACAAGCGATTGTGTAATACATTTCTTTCTTTTTTCTTTATCTCCCCATTGCATGGTACGCGTCCAGATGAATAAGCTATCTGGAATGGTCATGCCGTGGCTTCAATGGCCACGCTCCATAACCAAAACTGGTAATTTCTCGCAAACGTTACATATTTTATAATAGAAAACCGGGACGCCAAGTCGCTACGGACGACACGTCGCTATATATAAATTTCAATGCACGGCAAATAAAATTGTCGGACACGATAATGTTATGTGAATCACCGGTCGATGCTAACGTCGTTTTGTGACCATGCGCTTGCGTTTCAAGCAAAATCTATCCATGAAGAAGAAGAAAAAAATCGTCACCATTTTTATCCAAATTGAGACGATAATATTAGTTATTCCATATATTCATTCAAAGATGAAAATAGGAGATAAGTCTTAGTATCTTGAATATTTTAAACAGATTACACTGTAGATTAATGTAAACGTGCGTATTGGGGTGGAATGTACTAGATCAAGAGTTAGGTTTGTGGCTGTCATATATTTCAATGAAAGCGAACTGTTCAGGCGTTCACAATGTTGAATAAAATGCATAGCAAGTCACGAATATTTGCAACAGCGAACAGTGCGGTCGGTGGGGCGGCAGAACCAGAGCATCGGCCCGCTTAATGAATATTATCAATCTTCTTGTAGCGAGTTATTAATAACGCCGTTAAATGACTTATGCGTTAACGTCTGTCCCGCGTTTCGTCCCAGTTCGTTCCGTCCCAACAACGTCGGTTGCTGTTGTGGTGATGTTGTTCTTATTGTCGGTTAATATTCAAAACACAGGGTTGTCCAAAGAATGTTTTCCAACCGACATGGAACCACAATGGATTAACGTTAGAGAAATTAGCTTTATTCAAGGAATTTTAAACTAAAATTATTTTAAGACATAATTAATAATTGTTTATATTTTGGCAAAATTTGCATATATAATTGTTTATTTATCAATTACAATGCATTCATTACAGACAATAACTTAAAAATGTATTGACAATACACGAAATACAAAAGCGATTAGAAACGTAATTAATTCAAACGTTTTTTCTATTGTTCTATATTTCTCGTATGGTAACCATGACAATGAATATGGAAATGCATACATTTCAAAAGTAAGTTTCTTACAATTGAATACATGTTTTGGGTAAACTTTTTAAATAAAAGATCTAAGAAATATTAATATCTTTCATTAAGAATTTTATTATTTATTTTCGTGATATCTAGGAGTTACTGAAAAACGATTTAAATATTCTTCTGAGGAGTATGTAAACCTTGAATTAAAATTTTCATATTTGTATGTTGGAACTAGAGAATTCACAGACAGGCCGACGAAAAGACAGAGACGTAGACGAAGAAAGTAGTAAATATGGATTTAGGGATTTTCAAAACGGATATATCCGTTAATATTTCTCTCAGCGCTTCCAGAATATTTCATGAAATAATTTATCATATTGCTTGTCTGAGAGTCCAAAGTAATATGGCGTTTTATTTATCTCCATCAGAGTTGTTATTTCATTTGTCAAATAGTTACATATTTGGACCAAGACTCGTGCGTGTTGTATATGCTGTCAATATATTTTCTTTTATTCGCCTGCGTCATTCGATGTGACAATTCCTGGATGTCTGGCTATATAAATCAGTCTTGCAGTATTCCCAGGATAGAATCAGGAAGAATATACTATTGTGCGTGATTACTGGCGCCTAGTTTAATATGCATTCTAATCGACGTGGTCTATGTGGCATGAATAAACAATTGCTTACTTCTATATATTTTTCCATTCGCCTTTGGGTAGAAGTCCACGTCTAGTTACTTCTCATGCATACCTATACGTACATACAACCAACGGCGTCTTATGTTCATCAAATATTTATTAGATATATAATTCAGTAAATTCAATAACAAATATTATTTATTTTGAACAAATTGTTTGTTGTGTTATACACGTATGGTAATTTCAGTAGATGAAAACTCGTCCAATTCAAACACTCATTCAATTGCGGTGTAGTGATTTTCAGTTAACCAATGTATGTACAAAAGATCATAAAATAACATTTGTATACACTGTACAAAATTAATTTATATTTACGTGTATTATTTGTAATGCAAAATTACTCATAAAATGTCTAATCTTCCAAATGTATTGAATTATTTGAGTGTTTCCGATGTTATTGGTATTAAGTAAAATATAAATTAATATTTTGAGTTTCATAACAACAAACTAACCATATATATATATATATTTTTAGCTCGCCGTACGTAGTACCGAAGAGCTTGAGTGTTTGTCAGCATAATTAGTCTGTAACATTCTCGGATTGAAAAATTTCCTCAACAAAAAGTTCGTCATTTTTCGCCCTGATGACGAAAATGTAAATATCTCAAATACTTGGTAACATGTTAGTCGCTCGCTGCGTCGCTCGCTCGCTAGTCGTAAGATCAACTATCCTCTCCTCTGAAGATACTAAATCGATCTTAGCCAAATTTTGTACACATATTGTGTAGGAGCCCAATTCCATCCGGTCGTAAATTAAATCCAATCAGGGCCGTACTTCAGGAAATATTGGGCCCGCAAAAAAAAAAATCACACCTTAAAACGCACTTAGAAAAATAATAGTTATACCAAAAGAATCTACGTAAATTTCCAAATTAGTTGATTTGTTTAAATATTTTTTCGATTATAACTGAAAGCCGTAAAAAAATAATGAACTTGATAATTTTTTAAAATAAATCAATTATAAAAATATTAATTATACCAACAAAATCTACGTAAAATTACAAATTTTTGATGTATTTAAAGTGTATTGAAGTTATAACTGAAAGCCGTAAACAAATAAGGAAAATAATCATTTAGAAAATAAATAAAATCAATAAAAAACAATTGAACTGTGTTTGTTTTTTTCCGGCTTGCGCGATACTTTAACTAATGCATATGGCAGTTGATATTTTAGATTGATTACTATATCGTTGTTGATTTGATTGTTACTTCGATTATTATAACGTTTAGGCAACAGCTCGTCGACGCCAATTATATTTTTTATAATAACCAAGGTATGAATAAAGATATCTTTGATTAATTACTATACCATTGTTGGTTTAATTGTTGCTTTGATCGCTATAAATATATTGTTTATTTATTCAGAAACTCGCCATGCCTAACTTTAGGCATTGGCTTCGCCAATGCTAAATAGCTCGCCGTAGGTGAGCTCTGAACATTGGCAAAGCCAATGCTTGTTTGTTTAATAATAAACGTATTTTAATTAGATGAAAACCGATGTATAATTTTCATTCTCTACTAGGTAATAAAGTAATTTCCTTAAATTATATTTTATTTTATTGACCTTTTTATATTGACAAGAATTCTTCACCAATCATAAAAATGATGTTTATATAAAATAAGAGTATTAGTTTACTTTTAAAAAAACGGAGCGTTTTTAGTAAATGATTACTCCAGAGAAATCTTTAATATTGAATATTTAAATCGTATTTTTGGTTGTCTGTATTTATAAACTTAATATTTGCGTTAGTAAATAAATAATATGCTGAGTTTGTAAACAAGAATAAGTATAAAACGTGAAAAGTAAATGCCGCTGATTAAATTATCTTGAAGCCGTCCCTGACTTACGTTTGTCTTCTCATCTGGCGCGCGGTCGCTTGTGCAAACACTTGGATTAGTTATTCCGTTTTTAATTACCGACTTCATTTCGTCTGCACAAACACCGCGTACACCACCACCATCACCAGTACCAACCGTATCTACTAACAATACCGTCGTAATCTAAATCTAATGTAGATAATTAAATCTACTGAGCAAATAGATACGAGCGGGCGTGCGCAAGCCGCCTCTTCTTCATTTACATCTATCATAATACACGCTAGCCAACTTCATGAAGCTACACTCACTGTTATCATTAACCGACTAGAACCGCGCCGTGACCGCTTTTGTTTTACTATCCCCCATAGCTTGGTTTAAACTTTGCGAACAATTAGTTTATATTTAATCGTATCATGCAATGCTCCGACTGTTACGAAAATTGTTAATTAATATTTATTCTCTAATATTATACGAATTTACTGTGCATTTCAACGGAGATAAATGGGTAAACATAATTGAAAGTGCTATTTCAGATTTACACCTAAGACAATTCTTATTCTGGTTCAATACAAATTATCTTCAACGCATCATCACGTTGACCAAATTATAAATTACCTGTTATTTGTGAATATAACTGATATTTTCTTTCAACTTCATCTTGCTTTTTGCATTTATATATATATATATATATATATATATATATATATATATATATATATATATATATATATATATATATATATATATATATATATATATATATATATATATATATATATATATATATATTGCCACCTAATATAACCGAGTTTTGAACGAACTAAAAATAAGCATAATTATGTTTTGATTAAACCTGCAATTTTAAAGTATTTATCATTATTATATTTTATAGTAGATGCGTTTATGAAAAAAACGAATAACACTTGAGTTGTTTGCTGTCAGCCGTATGAAATATTTTAATTCTCCAATAATTTCACTCGCCATTATTACACCTAACTTACAAACTAAAACAGACAAAAAAAAACAACAACACGTTGTTATCGTTTTTCCTGTAATATACATCAATAAATTAAGATGATCAAGTTGTTTGCGTGAACGCATGAACCTAATATTTAAATGACCGTTTTTTGCTCGCAGGCTTTTATATGGTGTATGCATGATTCCACACATTACAACTTGCAATATGGTTATAGAAGCTGAAATATTCATAATGTAAATGCGACTAAGTCAAATTGGAATCAGCTATACATCGATATACGAAACATTGCATGTAATAATAATAATATTGAGTATGCTCGTATGTATGTCTATTAAAATGGATACATCTGCGGTGTATTATCTTGTCAGTTTGACGCATCTGTGCTTTTTCGTATGATTTCTTCGTATATTTACAAGCTGCATGTTTCTGTACTTTATATACGAGTCCAAACACTTTTGGTTGTAATAAGACTAATAATTAGGTAAATAATTGTAGCCTACATGCCGCCGGCCTCGAAATATATGTTTAGAAACACCTATAGACTACAGTAGATATATAGACAAAAGCAACACGTTTCTATTACGTATATAAACGGTTTGATACTTTCGGTTAAATTGAGACTTATTATTAGATTAATAACTTAGAAGAACATGCCGCTTATCTTGAAATATTTTTATAAAGACACCTACATAGATATATCATGCAACTTGTTTCTCTAACATATAAGTAAACATTTTCAAATCAAAATCCAAAATCAGGGATCGTATACTAGAAATGGGGGTGTCGCTAAATTACACATTACGTTTTATGCAGCAGAGATTTCTTCTGAGAACTCACACGAGAGAGGCAATTCGTGAATAAAGGAAGATATCAATAATCCAAAATGATAGAAATACATTTAATTCGATTTAAGTAGGATTCGTTTTTACTCTGAAATGCAGCTCAATTTCGTATTTGTACACTCACGCTTCTCAAGATTAGACACGGAATTGTTGGTTAGGTTAGTGCACTTTGGCCCCTGTGTGATGTCAAATAATTAGTTTTTTTCCCCTCTTCTTTTTCTGCTTCGTAGCTGTATTTGTATAATTAACATTATCTTTGTGGCTTTGTGTCGTTGGTATATTATTCAACATGCAAGGTATTCATACATATGTGTATGGATATAGTTGACAATTCGTATCACAGTACGATGTGAATCGACAGAAATTTTAAACAATGAACCAGACGAGAAGAATGGATGACAAGACGTGCGTGATGATAAACATAAAATTTAGCACTCGTTAAAATGTTGAAAGTTGTTAACCCTGATGTGAATTTTCAAATGAAAAGGTGGTAGAAAACATCTTAATCTAATAATACTAAATTAAGACGTTTCTGATCACCTTTCCACTGGTATCAATATTTCAAATGATTTTTCCACTGCTATACATGATGTTAAATGTAACAGCACATCTTCGGTTCAATGACATATGTTTGTGGGCAGAATATTTTAAATGCTATGTTAAAAAACCAAAACATGTACGACCTTGATCATCACTGTTTTAAACACAAGTATACATTTTTGAACGTTCACGTATTAAATGAGATTGACATTAAACTGCTCACATGACTTTAAATTAATTGGTCATTGTTTCCATTATTATGTGAAAGAAATGAAAGAAGTTATTATTTTGGAAGTTTATTTAAATTAAGTCAGTTATGATTAGGCAGTTACTCGGTAACGAATACCTATGTAAATAAGCATGCATTACATTGTAGATATATTAATTCAATTATTAGCAACATTTAAATAACTTTTGCATACACACATAATTATATAAATTGTGTATGCATACTCAGGTTTGACAAACTAGTTATTCGTAAAGCATGTACTACTTTATATTAATATCTAAATTTGTAAAGCAACATGGTGTAAGTGCTCTGGACTCTATGCACGTACGCACATACGCACGTCTTCTTCTGTGGGTCAGGGGTTAACTTGATCTAGAACAAGAAGCGTCTATGGCGTGTGTTACAAGAAGTACTACCTATCATGCTATCCATTGCGGATTTCTTCTGAAATTCATAATTACTCTAAAAATTACCAGATTTGTCTAGAAATTAGAGTTAATTATTTTATTATCAGGCTTATATCATACTATAGGTTATAACATCATAATATTATATCCAAAAATATAGAAAATTGAGTCTACACTGATATTTCTTTTATGAATATAAGTTAGTATCATATATGTCAGACTAGCTATAAAAAATAAGTACCTACTCCGCTGTGAAGTGTCATCCAGTTTAGATGATGTAATATAGACAACAATGAAATTCTCATCATCACATTTTCTGCTTATATTTTTTATGCATCTAAATCCGAAATAAATAATATTTTTCGTCTAGACAGATATCTACTTTTGTTATGAAGTACTTTTTTTAGCTCGTATGTAGCAAGTTGCTATTGCACACTTAAAAAAAGATATAAAATAGATTTTATTAATTTGTTACTTCTTCTGAAGATACTCAACCAATTTAACCAAATTTTGTACACATAAACACGCAATTCGTGCCGATCGTAACATATAATCTAAAAAACCTAAATTTCCGGTTTTAGATGTAATTAAGCTCCAAATAATGAATCTCTATCCATCATATAAGTTTTTTTCTCCATGATATAATTTGTTTAATTCATCGACTGTTTATATTTTATTTTATTGTTGATATATGATTGGTGATATTAGATTGTTGCTTCAGAACGATTAATGTTAACTTCTGATATCTTATGAATATAATTAATTTAGAAACTCGTTAGATGCTATCAAAAATGAAACACATTTTTTGCAGCGTTAAGTGTTTTTACTGATGCAATGTTGTCAAACTTCCAACAGCGCTATAATTTATGGTGTTTAGTGTATTATTCATTTGTGGAATATTGATAAAGGAAGTAATTTTACATATGTGTCACCTTAAAAATGTAAATTAATTTACAGTTTATTAATCAAACGTTCTCTGTATGGATATTTTTAGCTCGCCGTACGTAAGTACCGAAGAGCTTAAATGTTTGTCAGCATAATTAGTCTGTAACATTCTCGGATTGAAAAATTACCTTAACGAAAAGTTCGTCATTTATCGCCCTGATAACGAAAATGTAAATATCTTAAATACTTGGTAACATGTTGGTTGCTCGCTCGCTAGTCGTAAGATCAATCATCCTCACCTCTGAAGATACTAAACCGATCTCAGCCAAATTTGGCACACATATTGTGTAGGAGCCCAATTCCATCCGGTCGTAAATTAAATACAATCAGAGCCGTACTTCAGGAGATATAGGGCCCGCAAAAAAAATTTACACCTTAAAAAGCACTTAGAAAAATAATAGTTAGACCAAAAAAATCTACGTAAATTTCTAAATTATTTGATGTATTTAAATATTTCTTAGATTATAACTGAAAGCCGTAAAAAATAATGAACATGATAATTTTTTTAAATAAATCAATTATAAAAATATTAATTATACCAAAATTATCTACGTAAAATTACAATTTTTTTGATGTATTTAAAGTTTATTCAAGTTATAACTGAAAGCTGTAAAAAATAAGGAAAATAATAATTTTGAAAATAAATAAAATCAATAAAAAAACAATTGAACTGTTTTTGCTTTTTTCCGGCTTGCGCGATACTTTATCTAATGCATATGACAGTTGATATTTTATATTGATTACTATATCGTTGTTGATTTGATTGTTACTTCGCTTATTTTAATTATAGTGCAATAATAGTTATTTATACTGAAATTCGACATGTTAAAGTTTAAGCCAAGTATATTTTTTATAATAACCAAGGTATGAATAAAGATATCTTTGATTAATTACTATGTTATTGTTTGTTTAATTGTTGCTTTGATCGCTATAAATATATTGTTTATTTATTCAGAAACTCGCCAAGCCAAATTTCAGGCATTGGCGAAGCCAATGCTTGGTTAGCTTACATATAGCATTTACTAATATATTTCCATTCTTCATCTATAATAGCGTGAGTTAGCAATAAGATGTCATCATTATAAACAAAATAGACTGTATTTTTGTCTAAGCATTTCTTAATTTATTTTTTGAACTCTGTTTAGTCATTTAATAAAAATGGTGGCATTACTCCCAGGTTAAACGTGCGGCTAATTACAACAATAGTAATGTATGAAATGTTTATGAACTTAATTTTTTTTTCACTTTTCTTCTTAAAATTACATGTTCACAAAGTATGTTCTTATGTAAACGCTTCTTTTTTAAAATTTTGTTTTTGTTAGTCATTTAATCATGACAGGAAGGCCTTGAAATTTAAGTGGTATTTCATTGTTTTAAGATATTTCTTGTTCTGAGTATTTGATAATTGGGTGCTTTAAATTATGAAAACAAAAGTTAAAAATTATTTTTACTTAATAAGTGTTTTATTTAAAAAAAAAATGAGTGTGTTTATAAATTCGTAGAATTTTTAAGTGTCTTAATCATAGTTTATTTCAAATGATAACATCACTATAAATTAGGTTCTGTGTAAGCTTGTTCTTTTCTCTAAATTTGAAGATTTTGTATTGCATATTTCATAAAATACAAATACGTTTTTAATATTAATAATAGTATTTTAGGAGGTAATAAAAATATATAAATGCTGGATTAGTCAAGTGATATGACATTATATTATGTAATGGATTATAATGACAAAATCTGAATGAATAAAAATGTCGTTTCATCTGTCGGATTTGTCAAATGAATAACATGGATTTTTATCAATATCTTCACGTGTTTCCTGACGTACCGTTAATGTCTACGTGTCTATTTCATGTCGCTTGTGGTTTTAATTAAAATGAGCATTGAATTAGTGTTTTTAATTGTGTTTATTTTGCGGCAAATGACGAGTAAACTATAATCCCGTTAGTTTTAGTTAGTATTGTTTGCATTGCTCATGTTTATGTTCATACCAAATTTGGATGGGCATGTACATATTTTGAAAATGTTTAGTATTTGCGTTAGGAATTTTAAGTTTATATTTTATCTTCTGTGCAGAGATCATTGACATTTTAAGATTATATCATTATTTGGGGCAAGTTCAAAATGCACCACATGACAAAATTTAATATTTCATTGAAAAAATAAACTACGTAATAAACTAACTTGTATGTTAGATTTAATGCGTATAAAAGTAGCACGTGAGGTGTGCAAAAAGACAGTTGAATGGGGAAAGAATATAAAAATTTAAGTACTTGAAATGTATGTCATTTTAGTTATGCGGAAATTATTTGTTATTTGAACTACTTGGCTACAACAATATTTCAATAAAATTTTCGGTTTCAGAATATCCTGTCTTACTTAACCTATGCAGTTTTATAAAAAACAGGCACATAACAATACCTATATTGTAAAATAGTGTAGGTATATACATTTTAGCACAAATACTACAAAGTATATACCTAGTATTTAAAAAACAGTAAACCACAAATATATATTTGTTATTAGCATGGATGAAGTAAATATAAATTAACATAAGTAAAACTAGTTTAACGCCGAGTTCACGTGACGTCATCAAACTAAATTATATTAAATTTATGTAGTGTGTATGTAATGAGTGGAATGCATGTAAGAACGCGGAAAGCGAAAACTAATAAGAGTTTGTTGTGATTCCATCATCACGAGATGCACGGAACGTGTACAGAAAATTGGTGTAAATGAATATTGCTGGCGAGATAAATAAATATAAGAATGGATAGGGCATTGTATGTTAATTGGGTGGTTACACATACTTATAAACGAACGAAGATAGCCACTGCGATACCAGTGCATTAAAATGAATAGATTACATTACAAAAATATCTATCAAATATGTATATTTTCTAAAAATCAAAAATTCAGTAGATGCATGGTTAAATATTAATTTAATTATAACATCAATTTTAAAATTAAAACTAAAATATATGATTATTCATTTCATTTTGTCCATACATGCAAACATGTTTAAAAATGCATTTTTAAACTGTTGAAAATTATGAATTATTTTCCACTTTTGCGAACAAAATATTTGTAATTTATGTAAATAATAATACTAGTCGTTATTATAGATTCTAGATAGTCATAAGCAACTGGATAATGCTTGCATGTGTGTGCAAATATGTTTTACTAGTGGCTGCATTAGTATCTTAATGACTACAGCTTTAATTGGATTTATTAATTTAAGTGTATATCTAAATAGTGAGCTTAGTTTGGTTCCCGCCTTCGGTAGTGATTTATTGTTCGAATTACTAGCACTGCCTGCAAATAGATTGCGTTGTGTGGTATTGGTCTCCTATATTGCATTTTGCTTCTCTATATATGTATACTTCTAATGAATTTTTGTCTACACCTAATTAAAACAAATTGCAGTACCAACTTGACTAAAGTAAGTGTCTATGCGCCGCATCATCTTATGAACATTTTATATACACTCTTTGTGTTAGTAATTGTAACAAAAATTTAAATTAAATCTGCGCTTTTTAGTTAATTTTAATTATATATTATTTGTTATCATATTCTAAGGTGATATTTTAACCGGCTTTGCTTCGTATTTTTTACGAAAACAGTCCTAACGTTTAATTACACACTTCATCCTTTCACTCAATGCCAATTCACACTTCACAGGTGCACGACAGTTGCAATTAGTTACTTTTAAAATTTTATATTTACATAGGAACAAAAATTCAAAATTAAAATAAAACATCGGCCATGTGTTGGCCTTAAACTTTGATTTACGTAGTCAGTATATTTAGATTTGATAGTATATAAATAAAAATATAAAATGTTTAAATTTCAAGAAAATATTTTCATTCATTGTCCAATAAAATTGTAAAGTTAGAGTATTGCCAGATTTCCAAAGAAAACATATGTATTTTAGATTTTAAATGTTGGATTTTATAGTAGTATAAAGAAAATATCATTATTCATTATATATTATTAAAAATTATTATGGCCGGGCGTTTTTTAGTTTTCAAATTAACTTTAAACCAGAGAAAATATTTATATATAATATTTTAAACTATTTACTAACCTTTGTAACGCTTTTTCACTAAACTTATTTGTGACACTGACAATAAATGTTAAATGTCAAAATATTTGAATATTTAAAACAGTTGACATGCATAGTAGATACGATTTATTATATATAATTTTCCATGCCTATGTAACTATGGCAATATAAATAGGATAATAGCAATTTTCTCGTAACTGGTACACTTTTTGAAGAAATGTTTCAAACAAAAGTTGTTTCAATCATTAATATCCTTAATTTTAATTATAACTATTTTACTGTAAGTGCAGCCGTTTCGAAGATATGCAAAAAATGACTCAAGTAAACATGCACTTCCGGTTTGAATATGCTTTTCAAAAATAGGAGGTTTTTTCTCAGGCATATACAAATCTTAAGTTTAAAGTTTCATAATTTAATCTTCAACGGTGTAGGCTGTAGAGCGCATACAGAAACACAGACACACACACACGCACACACAGACAGACAGACACACACACACACACACACAGACACACACACACAGATGTCATTCCAAAAATAGTCAGACTCGATTCAGGGAAGGTCAAAAGGTGTATTTCCGTAAAATGTCGAGAATTTTTTTTTTCATGATTACAATACTTCGTAAAAGAAAGTAAAAATCTTAATCGAATTGTCTGAAGCTCACGAGACACCACTGACCAGTGGTGTAGCACTTCATATATTTTGAAATTGATTAATATTCTATTATTCTCTTTGTTACAGGTAAGAAATCATATTCAGTTATCGCTTGACAAGACTTAGAAAAGTATAAAAAAAGAAGATCAAATGGTATGTAAAATATTTGTCAACGCAAGATTAGCTCAACATATTTTAATCGAAACTAGTTCAGTAAGTGAAATCTTGGTAGGTATATAAAGAAAACGTGAATTAACTAATAATTATAATAACATATCTAGAACGTTCGAGTAAACCAAGCCAAGCGCACGTCATAATAAATAATTTTATTTGTGTATTGACTCTTAAATAATCTGAAAATCAAATTATTGCTAGCGCTGGTCTACCGAACCGAATCCTCGATGGAATCAGCTAACAGCACACGCACACACATACATTACCTATGTATATGTCGCTACTCAGAAATACGTAATGGAAAATAAAATCCTTTATATTACATTCGACATTTACCTATATGAAAGTGTTCTATTTATACCAATACCGGGACGACCTGTATACGCTCAGAATTTTGAATAAGAGTAGTTCTTTGCAAAGGTATCATTCAAGTAATTCTAACCACGTATCAATAAAAAAGTTATTCTATTTCATTTTAATAATTCATTTTAAAAGGCGATGATTTGGTAAATGTATTTTTGAAAACAAATTTTATTATTTCTATTTATATAACTACTAGATAGAAATGCAATAATAATTAACAAAATTAAAAAAAAATACAAAACAAAATGCTGTTATATTCGTTCTAAATATCATTTTACCATAAATTGTATTTATGTTCTTGATAAAATCAGTAAATGAGTTTAAATAGATCTTTATCTGTTAATTTCGTATACTTATAAATATTTGCGGCTACGATTGATTTTAATGTAGACGATAAAATCGAATTCCTTCAAAATCATCTTACATACTGTTATATTCTGGTTCAATAACCTAATAAATATATTCTTAATTGTGTTCTATGAATTAAAATTGTGCCGACTAAAATAATTCAATTGTAAATTTATATTAGCAACTTTTGTTTGTTAAAAACTTTTCTAAGTAGATATTTTGCACTAATATAAATGCAATGAAAAGATATCGTTCGCGAACTTAGTAATGCACATAATAGAAATGTTTTCAAAGTAATAATATTTATTTGTGAACTAGAAATTGGAACACGATTGTTCGATCGAAATGGCTTTGGGGAAACTTACCACATAACACTAGGTTTATTGTAACCCTAACTAAAACAACGATATTAAAAGTTAACACACGAATTTCTATATTTATAACTAAGTTTTATTATTACTAAGAAAAGTGCCAGATATACAAAATATATCTACTAAAGCTACAAATACGTAACTGATAAAATCTTAAGTTGCGGTAAGCATATTTGTTTGAATATTATTATTGTGTAGTATATTTTGTTTATTGTTTGTGTTATGCAAAGTTAATTTCGCGATTTACTTCCGCAAGAAATATATACTCGTAAATATATTTTAAACTAGTTATCGCGTAATAACGTGTAATCATTTAATTTAATTTATGCTGTACATTTAATGTGCAAACATAAAAAGAGATCTAGCAAATATCCTATAAAACATGTTTAAGTAGAATTACTTGTTGACATTTGGCCCACCATTACAAGCCAAATCAATGCGTTTTGTGATTGGATGTTATTACAAGTGTTTATTATTATCGCTTCGAAGGATATAGTGGTTCAAAGATCACAACAGAGCACTTTAAATATGCTAATTCACCACATCTACCTCAATTCGCAATGAGAGTTTGTGATAGGTTTCCGCAACGGCAAATGTATAAAATATATGTGGATGGATCTGTTTTATAGGTCTATTGCCCGGTTTCACCAACGTCGAATATCTGCTATTCGACCAATAAATTCTCTTATTCGTCGAATAGTGATGAAAATGTGTTTCACCATTACCGAATAGCGTTATTGGTCGAATAAGTTGTCTATTAAACTATTCAAGCAAACTGCTTCGAATAATGAGTTATTCGACGATTTATTTTGAAGTAAATTGCATTTTGTTTATATTTTTAAAAGCTGAACTGTCAACTATTGTACATTCTTATATTCTTCATCATCTGAAGAAGATAATAAAGTACCAATAAGGAGATATCACCAAATACGTCTTAGAATAATCCATTTATAGATTTTGATTAAATTGATTTTAAAAATCATTATCGACTGTCAACGCAAAATTTAATTTGTATAAACTTGGCAAGAAAACTTCCTATTTTTGAAAAGAATATTCAAACCGGAAGTGCATGTTTACTCTAGTCATTTATTGCGGTATTTACAATCTTATCTCCGAAACGGCTGCACTTGCAGTAAAAATTAGAATGAAGGACATTATTATTTTGCAAAATTTTGTTCAAAAATTTCTTGAGAAAGTGTACCAGTTACAAGGAAATTACTATTGAAACTTTTAAATTTCATATTTCTGTTGCCACGTGTATGTCTACAAGTTCCTGCATTTCTTTCTGTAAAATTCTTACTCCTTTTGCGTTTAGCGCACTAATCTTTAGAAGTTATGTTTACAATTATGACAATTCAAAACGACATAAACAGACTTTTTAACTGCCGTGAACATATACGATAATACCAACATGTAACAAAAAATGTCAAATAGCCTAATAAACAATTAATAGTAATTTGTTGTACTATTTTAGTTGGTGAAACGCCAAATAAGTTATTGGACTCATAACTTTTATTCGATGAATTGCTATTAACTAATAACTTCAATGTTGGTGAAACCGGGCATATGTCCATCAAATCCTACTTTAATGTAACACGTTTAAGCTATTTAAAAACCCGCTCAACATATATTAACTAAATATATTAATAGTCGCTAATATTTAACTAATAAAAACGCTCAAATATTATCGATTTAGTCCGCGTAAAAAACTGCTACTTATCTAATGAATATAAAATAAACTTTCTGTGCTTACACAATTCATTATAACACAAGTCACGCATCTCCAGAGTTATAGTTTACTTGGTCTATCCATACTATAAACTCTCTTTAACATTTAACATCAACCTATTACTTATTCAATTATTGTTTACATGTCGCAGAAAACATTCGCACAACACATGTGTGATTGTCTGTATGTATATGTGGGTTTTGTATGTGTAAGTGTAACGATACCTATAGATAAATTTGCAATATTCTAATTGTAAATCCATCGAGTGTATGTTATCTTGAAGGCGATTGTTGGCGATAAGCGTAGTGTCCAGCAAGTAAATATATAACACTATGCCCCTTTCGAGCGCCCTCTACATCGTTGTACAGTTGAACACGATTTTGTAGCGCGTACATGGTATCGAGTCTTGGGTAAATAAACGTGTGGGCATATACACCGCCGGTATTATAATATCTCTGAATAACATAAGGCCGACGATTGTTGTTCACTTTAAAGCTCGTTTGACCCCTTGGCTTACCCCGCATGTCGACTTCACTACCGCGTTATCATAAAATACATGGATCATTTGCAATAATGTTCATTTCCACCGTTGCCGTTACTGTTGTTGTCACCTTGGATTGCAGAGCTGTCTTAAGTAAGTTGACACCAAGAACAAGAGCTTAACATTAGAAAAAATGTTAAAATATCTTCAAACAACTGTAGACGCATCCATGTGTTTCTTAAATATATCCCAAATACTTATCAAAAATCATTCACTTATCGCTTTGGTACAACTACTAGAAGACTTGGGCCTTGATAGATCTGAGGACGGATCTGTGTGGTTGTTGTTGTTAATCTGTGTGTTGTTATGTTAAGCAAAAAGGCATTCGCGTGCGCGCCTCTGAATATCGCCCACGTTCCGGCATGTTCGGTGTTGAGATTCCGAATGCTCTTGTACAAATTAATTTACCTGACGCTTTGTCGTAAGTGTTACCGCTTCTTGGAATACGTACGAGTGCAGGCGTATTTGAATATTCATACATTTACCGTATTTGGTGTGACAGGAACTACAATATTGTAATAATTATCAAATATTATTCGTGAAAGACAAGAGAATTTGTTTGAAGAGCTTTCTCAGTAATACCCGCATTTCTTTTGAACGAACATATTGTTACATTTAAAGTTAAGGATTAAATTTTAGGTATGGCAGACGAATGAATGTTGAAATTATATTTCTGATTGCTATCGTTAACTTCAAGAAATAGTTTATGTAATAGAAATAATAATCTTTGGTAAAATAGTTAGGTTATATTTATAAAAGTGTATCATATGGTGGATAAATTGAAAACAATGCAGGTGATGGTATTTGATGTAATAGCGTACTGGAATGAGAGTATTAGAATGTATTTATATGCAGTAATATTATTAATGGGAACATTTTTAGATATTCTAGGTAATATATACATTACAGTGATGAGGAACATAGTAAATTATAAGAATATAAAAGAAATTCACCGGTGTATAATTACGGTAGAAAAAAGTAGAGTGCATTTACGTTTTTTTCATTCCTAGAGACTAATTTAAATTTTAATGTATAGAATAAAGAGAAGAAGACGAAGAAGATGCAGCTGAAGGAAAGAGTTGGGGCATATAATGTGATATTCGCTTGTTTCTGTTGAAATAATCGTTGTAGGAGAGACTCAACGTTGGGTGTAATCGCTTTTTATAAATTACACGTGAACACTCTCGTTTTTTTGTACGTTTCTCTAATATATCATCTTGACACGTTGCATTGTGGTTAAATCCCTTTTCGCTGGGCAACTAGAATAAATCAACTCGAGTATAACAGTTAAAATTTTTGTTGATGTGTTTTTGTGTAATATATATTACGTGCCTATTAAGTCCCCACTTTTTATTCAGGAAATTCTACAACTTTTTGTACACTAAATAAAAGTCGCTCTGCATCAAATCGTATTATATTATTTAGGTTTGGTTGTTGGCAATATACTTTTCAATTTCAAAAATATTATATTTCTACATTTTCAAGTTTAATTTCGAAAAATCTTTACATATATATATATAAACCTATATATTTACAAAAAAAAAAAATATATATTAACTTTGGCATGGTTTGGCAGTAATAAATCAATATTCTCACATTCCATATAATCTTCAAAGTGGTTTTATATGTTATATGACATTATAAAAATAATGTCGTGAAAATTAATTTGTTTGAGGGTATAGAACGCGACGAGATATACAATAATAATGTTATTTATAGTATAACAGTACAGACATTTTAGAACTGTTATCATTATCAATCTTCTCAACGATCACATCTTGACCTACACCTACACACCCTTATAGGGCAAACGGTCGCTCGTTGACTGGACTATACAATAAAGTTACTATTATACCTTGTCCACTTTAGTTCATGGCTGCAGAGATCCCTCTTCGTCTCAGTAGACGTGACTTAAATTATTTATCTTTAGCGTTATTCATTTATCTTTATGTCAAAATTCACTTCAATAACTGTGCTTGTCTAGTTTATTGTTGTAGATTGAAATTATTTGTGCTAATAAAAACTTTTTTTTTTTTTTTATTATTATTGCATTAATAATACACAAGTTTATATTCATGGCTAATGAAATATAAATAATAAACGTTATGATTTGAATGTTTTCTTTTGAGAATTGAAATTGTAGCTGTAACTAAAATAATTCTTTAGAGAAATGTATATCCGTACACGATGTATTTACTTTGAACAAATAACATATATGTATGTGTTTTTTGAAACTAAAGTAAATATCAAATTATTTTTCAGCTCGTACTATGATAAAATAAAATAATTTTTATAACTTAACCTTTTAACAAACATACAGAAACACGATATAAATTTTGAGGACATGATAAGTACTCTTAATAATGAGAAGTTTGTTGAAATGGTGAAGTCTAGCGGTGTTGGTTTGACATCCATCGTAGACTGCTACGGTAAATAATCAATTTTCCGTACGTACGGTCTGTCGATAAATATTTGTACTAGGTCTTGTAAAATACATAAAAGAAATTATATTACATTCGACAAACATGAACAAGTTACAAATATTTGTATATTCACCACCACTGAATTTCAACTATGTATGCATGTATGCCTTGTGTACCGATTCTCACTCACTAGATAGACTTATTCAAGCACCAAACTCTTTTTCTACCAACATATTTTATTTTTATCGTAATATATATTTTGCATTTCTTTCAACTTTGTCCGAACTAATTTCAAAAATGTGTCGTTGCACTAAGTGCTTTTGTGGTTCAGTTGACTGGAACAGAACTTCAAATTCCGCACAAGGAAATGTATTTAATTAAGGAGCTTCATAGTCAGACATTTTGATTTCTTGTTTAGCTAAAAGAATCAACCACTTATTCTGTTCTTGTACAAAATAAATAAAACCATGAGAGAGATGTTAGAGTACGGTAAAAACGTTTTCTAACTAAGCTGGAACGTAAAAGTTTGTAAGTTTAATTAAATAAATCACTGTCCAGTCAGCGTCCAATTAACGCAAGTTTTCTATTTTTACGAAGAGCAGAAGAACAAGTTTGAATATTCACACGATTCACGGTGCATACATATTGCCATAATCTAATCAGCAACACACAGCTTTTAACTTTAATTATAAATGTACACAGTATCTCAAATGCTTAGACACTTTTATCAAATCACCACGGGAATACTGTGTTCAATTCGAAATTACACACTATACAATTTCACACTAGACTATTACTTTTAAACATTTTACTTTTCGTATTAGGTATCAATTTATTTATGTTTCATACGAAGGTGGTCTGAAAAGTTTCCGACCTCAAGATGAAGATAGTAGCACTCGTAAATAAAAGCTAGGGAATTTCGTTGTTCATCTGTTGACAGTTACTCACCAAAGTTTCAGCCATTTTGGACGCGCAGTTGTTATGTAACAGGCGTTTGAGTGAGTTGATGTGAGTGTTTTTATGAAAATGGACAAAATCGAGTATCGAGCTGTCATCAAATATTTGTTTTTGAAAGGCAATACGCCTACGCAAATCAAAGATGAGTTGGATTCTGTGTATGGGGACTCTGCACCATCATTTACCACAGTGAAATTTTGGGCAGCTGAATTTAAACGTGGCCGTAAGAACTTGGGAGATGATGAACGTTCGGGACGTCCAAAAACTGCAACTACCTACGAAAACATCGCCAAAGTTCACGAAATGGTGCTAGACGACCGCCGAATCAAAGTGAGAGAGATAGCAGAGGTTATGAACATGTCAAAAGAACATGTTTGTCACATATTAAATCAACATTTAGACATGAGTAAGCTGTCCGTGCGTTGGGTGCCGCGTTGGGTGCTCACGTTAGACCAAAAACGTGTTCGAATGAAGATTTCCAACGCTCTGTTGGCGCAGTTTGGGCGCAATAAATCCGAGTTTCGGCGCCGATTAATTACTGTAGATGAAACTTGGATACACCATTTTGTTCCCTCATCTAAACAGAGATTTTCGTCAAATGAAGAGGCAATCACCTTCGTGAACAATTATTTTGCAAAGAAAAACGCCGAGTACTATTTGGACGAGTTACAGAGATGGGGAGCATCGCTGGGAGAAGTGTGTAGAGTTACAAGGAGACTATGTTGAAAAATAAAAAATAAAATTCTGAAAAAATGTCTTGTATCTTTGTTAGGTCGGAAACTTTTCAGTATATTGTTTTAAATACGATTACTACACCAGTAGCAGCTCTAATTAATTAATTCAAGGTTTTCTAAGATACTTATTAAAAAATTATAAATCAAATGCAAATTACTTAAATTATAACGAAATAATGTTTATTTGTATATTATACGAAATATCTACTTTTTCAAGCGAACTTAAATTAAGTTATGTAATATTTAGCTTCCTGGTTAACATAGACCACTAAATCATCGGCAGAATATTTTTATTATCAGAGTGTATAAAATCTGTCAGAGAGATAGATTTATCTAACTTGTATAACCAAGATACAACGCATTGGCAATATCGCACACACGTCTCTGAAATGACACAGTTACCGTTAGACAGAATATCGCAACGTATTAATAATAAATCATTCTGAAA
The DNA here is from genome assembly GCA_018344505.1 of Nebria ingens riversi. Taxonomy (NCBI): domain Eukaryota; kingdom Metazoa; phylum Arthropoda; class Insecta; order Coleoptera; family Carabidae; genus Nebria; species Nebria ingens. The sequence goes on from JADQWA010000240.1 coordinate 102,725, forward strand.
CGAAACTCGGAGAAGGAATAAAATGCAAAACAGGGAAAAGAATGAATGAAACACGTGAGAAGGAGAATATAGGAAATGTTGTCGGCAGGGGGACCATGATGATGAAAAGATTTGTATGTATGGAGACAGGTTAGCAGCAGGACTGTCTTGTACAAATGGTCACGATCACAGAGTCCGGGAAGATTTTCTAGTATCTAAGCGTATGCGACAATAGAGGAACTGTATTCCTGGGAGAATATGCACCAACAATTCCTATTAAACCTAGCCTAAACTATAAATCCGTTTTGGATAGTAATATAACATCTAATATGAGTACAAGCTATTGCTGAAGTAACAATAACTATAGGAGTTTCAAGAAACGAGAACTAGAACAGATATTTTAACAATCTCTCAAGTTCAGTGAGATATTATAAAATTCACACATAGCTTTCATGAATGCTAATTTTAGATAATCGATTGAAACCTTTGAGATGCACTGTTTGTGAGATAACAGTGCAACAATACTAGCCAGTCACGTGCTCATCTGCGGTGCAATTTACAAACAATGGATCAAGTACTTGGCCCTTAACCTAGCCTAAACATGCCCGGCATGCAGTAGCTACTATGGTCGCTCTACATCTACAAGCCATCCCTACTTGCAACACACTCCCATTCCCGCAGTGTTGCTTTTACTCGGCCGCAGATTGCTTCGGAGGTTGTTCCATCCTAAACCACAGACACGTAAATTCTATTACGCGACGCCAATATATCGTACGAGACAATGTCATATACATACAAACAAGCATTTCAAAACAGTTATATTATATTGATAGATTCACAAGGATACGAGACAAAAACATGAAAGAATACAATGGGCAACTGACGTCATATATATGTTCCGAACTATAAATCTTCTTAAAGGTTGTGCACAAGATATGATTCCCATTTGAATAGATTCTTGAGAAGATTAGTAAATGCTGTTTTAAAGCACAAATTAGCCCAAGAACCTTTTTATTGTTTATCTCTATCATTTTGGTTGACATAATAAAATTTGAAAAATAAATATTAAATTACGGCAAGATCAATTCTTTGCAAATTTTTAAAACTTTGCTTAACAAGGTAATTAATTAAAATATATGGGCAAGTGTTGATAAATAAATGATTACATTATAACAAAATACTATATAGTTTATGACAAACTCGTATTTTTATAACTATATCTTTTAAATGCATTATATATAGATTATATAACATGAAATATTTTTGTTATACTAATAAAAGTCAAAGAATAAAATATATAGCTAAAGTCAATATATAATTAAACGTATAAAAAATAATTATTTAATTACAGGTGCTCGGCAATCAGGTTCTGGTGTTTCTTGTTAAGAGCAAATACTAATAAAGTGATACGTTTTTAATAAATTTCCGTGATTAAAGTGTCTTCATTGTGATAATCGACGTATACCCATAGGGTATTGATTTTATAGTTATTTTAAAACAAGTTATAAAATAAATTATAATTGATTAATTAAACTTTTGATACTTTATTCGTTACAGTTTGTATTCACACTAAACTCGCTCTTTAGAAGAATTTAAAACTAAAATGTATGGGGGGTCGTCAAACAATAATACACATGAGAATAATCTCTGAATAAATTTTTACTTTCTTTTACGAAGTAATAAGTAAGTATTGTAATCACGAAAAAAAAATTTCTCGAAATTTTTACGGAAATACACCTTTTGACCTTCCCTGAATCGAGTCTGACTATTTTTGGAATGACGTCTGTGTGTGTGTGTGTGTGTGTGTGTCGCTGTGTGCGCTCTACAGCCTACACCGTTAAAGATAAAATTATGAAACTTTAAACTTAAGATTTGTATATGCCTGGGAGGAAAACCTCCTATTTTTGAAAAGAATATTCAAACCGGAAGTGCATGATTACTTGAGTCATTTTTTGTAATTTCTGCAATATCTCCGAAACGGCTGTACTTACAATAAATATAGTTATATTAACATTGAAAGATATTAGTATTCTGCACAACTTTTGTTTGAAACATTTCTTCAAAAAGTACCAGTTACAAGATCGTATCTTATTGATATTGCCATAGGGAAATTATATATAATAAATCGCATCTACTATGCATGTCAATTGTTTTAAATATTCAAATATTTTGACATTTACCATTTATTGTTAGTGTTACAAATTAGTTTAGTGAGAAAACATTACAAAGGTTAGTAAATAATTTAAAATATTATATATAAATATAAATGTCCGGCCATAATAATTTTTAATAATGTGTAATGAATAATTATATTTTCTGTATATTACTATAGAATCGAACATTTTAAATCTAAAATACATACGTTTTAGTAGAAATCTGACAATAATCTAACAGTTTAATGCCCGGTTTCACCAACGTCAGTTAAATTTATTCTTAAGTTAAATAAAAGGTTAAACTGACAGCAATGTTATTTTTCCATAAGGAATGTCAGTTTGATTCGATATTGTTTATTTTAACTAAGGAATAAATTTAACTGAGGTTGGTGAAACCGGGCATTAATGGACTTATGAATGAAAATATTTTCTTTTAAATTTTAACATTTTATATTTTAATTTATATACTATCAAATCAAAATATACTGACTACGTAAAAGAAAGTTTAGGGCCAATACATGGCCGATGTTTTAAATGAATATTTACATAATTTTTAAAATATTGTAGATATTTAAATGACCGAGTAGTAAAGCAGTGACGTCATATTATATATTTCAAAGGCGAGTAATTACCAAATCTGGACATTTTAAATTATCTATCTAAAAAAGTTGTTATGTTTGCCATAGTAGCAGCTTGACTCATGTGAATTGTAATTCTATTTCGAAAATCATATCCAGCTGGAATAATAGACACAGTAGCCGTTGGTGGGTGATCGCACGATCGTAGACGACCATTATTACGTACCAAACAACAAATGAAGCAAATTGATCGGTGCCCTGCAGTCCGTTTTGTTTTCCCCCTTTTCCTTTCACACGATTCTATTTTTATTGACACTCGCAATACAGAGATAGCTAAGATCAAAACGATGCCTTATAGCAAATACAGTTGAGATAGCCGACACTGCCTTCTGCTACTATCACAGAGCCTCATTACGTTTTGTCATTGCTTTATTTGTGATAACAATAGATAGCTGTGTACTAGGTTTGTTTTTGTTTATTATTTTTTTTTTTTTTGCGTACGTTGAACTTCTGTATAGTACCTATGTTATTTTCATTGCATTTTAAATAATTTTCTCGTGTAATGATTGTCGACACAGTATACATATTGTCTGTATATTACGGCAGATGATATGTAAATTTGTGAATATGTCTATATCTACATGAGATTGGCGCCCATGTAGCGTGTAGTATTTTGTTATGAAGCTGCCTTTCTAATATAAAAGCATATATTTAATTCGTCGTGCATGAATGAAAAGATTATTCGGTCGTTACATTATGAGAATACATTTCACATGGTCCTGATTCGAAAATTGTATATAATTTATATACTTGGATCATTCACTCAAAAGATCAAATTTGTCACCTTTGCAGATAATCAACCAATTTTAATCAAATTTGGTGCACATACACTATGAGTACCAAATTAAATAAGTTCGTATTTTAAAAATAGATAATCTTGCGAAATTTATTATAAATTGGACAGTTATAATTGACCAATTTACATAACTAAGATTATTTTCCATATTTTATTAACTTTATATCTAATTTTTCCGATTCCAAACAATACCTAAATGAAATATCTGTGAGCCTATTAATATAGGTGTTTTCACTTCTAAATTTACCAAAAATTGTTTCAAATAAAAAAATTAAGCACTGCGGAGCATCAACTTGGTTCAGCCTCGCCTACGTATTTCACAATTGAAGATAATAACACAATTTCGTAACTACTGTCTTCCAAACACCTTCAAGACTATTCTGCGCATAACAACCTATCCAGAACTTCAATTTTTCTTCAGATCGTGAACGAATAACTGATGCTTGTAGTAGTTTATCTATAATTCATTTCTTGCGGGTATAACCTTATAATAAGAGATAAATTGCCGTGCTTCTTGTTTGAAAAATTGAAAACATATTTTCTAGCTTTTAGCTACTTGTTGATATCGAAATTACAACACAAGTTACAGTACAATTTTTTTTTATGTTTTTCTCTATGAACTATTTAATGTATGGCTACAAAAATATCACACACGTGGTAATATATATTAAGGGTGTTCTAATGATGCAGTAATTAAGGATTTATTATTAATATAAAACAATTTAAAATTATATTGTTGGTGCTTTCTCGTATATTTAATTAAATATTACCGCTGCTAGTGGCACTAAATATTACTGGATTGCCTGCAGCAAGATACCATTGTAATAAATTTATAATTATGGTTATTACGCTCTGTGCTAATTATTATTTTATAATAAAAGCAATCCGTCGTATGATACAATCCAGTCGTGAATTCTTCAGTCAATTTATAACTGATGTAACTCAGTTACTTTGTGTCCTTTGTTTTTTTTTTCAACGAAAACGAGCGGCATCTTTTCTTTACTGTTTTGCACGCATATTAAAGTGTTCATTCATAAGTTTTTTTCATTTTCAATATTATAATCTGTTTCATGGAAATACATATTTTTTGGTCAGCATTAACAATTGTTTTGTTTTCCTTTTGTGTCAATTATTTTTAAAAGTCTCCATTAACATTTTTTTAAACGCCGCTTTTATTTTTGTAAGTATTTCTGCTCTTTTTAAACTTCTATTAAATTTTTTTTATCAATTTCATAACTGTTCTTAGTCTCTTGTCTCAATTATTTTGAAAAGATTGCTAGATGAAATTTTTGATGCTATGTTTTTTATTATTCTGTTGACGCGTTGACAAATTGTACGTTAGTTCAAACACTTACCGTTGTATCTAGTCTATTCCAGTTACATATTTAATATGACATAAGCACGTGACAAGTGACGTGCTATTTATTTTAACACGTTCAAATTTAGAATTACATTTTAAAACTTCAAATTTTTATGAGATATTACGACATATGTTTCACTATATTATAAATAATTTCAGAATATAGATTGTTGAAAAGCGAAGTATTGCAAGTACAAGGAGTTTGGAGATAAATAATTTATATTCTTGTTGTTTAGAAACGATAAATATGCAATAGAGTCTTTATGCTTCTTCTTTTATTTGAGGCTGTTGAGAATCAGTAGTTTTGATACAATACAAATTGTAAAACTAATATAAACATAGCTGTTTACAATCTTAATTACTATCGTTAAAATACAGGTGTTCTTGTCCACTTGAAATAATATTATATTCTGTAAAATAGATGATTTAATTTAAAATTAATATATTTATACATTATTATATGTTATTATGCAATTTTTAGTTATTATTAAAAGAGATATTATGTTATTAAATAAAAATATTATATAGGGAATTTGCACCAATTATTATAATGATAATAATAAAAGTCTATCGAAGTCGGACTTCGCGTGGTTTGACTGCTAGATTTTAGATTGTAATTCCATATGCAATTCGATTTTAATTCAATTTTATTTTATTATATTTTGAGGTTAGATATGATTAGATGGTAAGACATGATTAAACGCATCACTGACTTCAGAATACTATTAATAAATAGAAGAAATTAATTTTTTACTTATATCAAATTGACTTGAGGTTAAAAATACGTATATTATCAAAATCTTGATGTGTATGTGATGCTTATAGCTTAAGATCCAAGTTTATTGCTTCAATGTGATGTTTATCGTTTGGTTTCCCATGGCTTGTTTACAAAATAATAATTATCACTACATAAACTGGTTATTTAAGTATAACACTGTTAAAAAATTATATTGAGTTGTGTTTGAGAACATTGATTCTATTAGTATAGGAAACATAAGGTGATAATGATTACTTGATCTTGATATTGAATTGCGATAAACAAATTGTAAATTAATGTCTCTCCCATGATTACCACTTCTTACACCAGTACTCCAAACGGTAGCTTCTGCAGAAGGCTCGTATTTATTTGTGAAAAATAAGAAACAGATAAATAATCGTCTGATAGCTTCCGTGACTGTCTTACGATCAAACAGTTTATTTTAATGACGATTAAATAATTATCACCTCTGGAGGAGTTAAGGAAATAGAAAAACTAACTATTTTACTGCAGAACTAGTTAAATTAAAAATAAATATCTGCTTTTCGCTACAATTGCTCTACATCACGCTATTATGGTGTACTTGAGTTTAGCAATAATTTTTTTTAGTTTCGATAGTTTTTGTCGCATCTAACTTGGAAGTTACTAATCAAATTATGAATTACTTAAAAATTCTGTTTTAACGTCTTATTAAGTATTAAAGTTGTGTAAAATTATCATACTTTCGTTTTGCTAATATTTTAATTTTCTCATACAATAAAAAATCGCGAAATAAAGATTTAAATGATGGTACTTATATAAATAGTTCATTTGTATCTCATTCTTACAACGAATGACATTTGGGAATGTACTATAAAGTGCATGTACTGAAATTAAAATGCATGCGTCAAAATAATTTATAGCAAATTTTTGAAATATTTCCAATAGAGGAAGTGCGTATAATTAATCAAGCTCTTAGAATTCCGTAGAAAATCAACGTGTCGGCCACGTAATGTATTCAATTTCTTAAAACTAAGCGAGTGTCAACATTGACAAAGAGAAGACTTCCGGCTCACATATTATAGACGATAAAGCAACGACCAAGCCAAACGACTTTGCTGTGGTTATCTACCTGTATGTATGTATGTATGTATGTATGTATGTAGTATACATACGCACAACGGCAGGGCAAATAGAATAAACGATATCGGTTTTGATGTGTTATGCAAAACTAGTACGGCTCGATGTTACGGTAAAGATAAGGATTATACCTATAATGCAGTTCATTCCAATGAAGAAAAAAAAAATGCGTATTGTAACGGGCCCACACGCCCACAGCTATTACACACATACACTGGTAACAAACACGCATTCAAGGATTGTTCCTTCCAATCAACAGATGCTTATCTTGCAGTGCAAGCCTTCAGGACTACCGTACACTTTCTGCACAGTGTCTGTGTTCGTATATGCAAATCAGCAGCACTTTTACCTATTACTTTTACGGCTACTTCTCTTCAGAAACACACACTCGCCCATACAAATACACACATGACGCACACATACTTACGAACGCAAATTGCACCTCTTATGTCATGGTGCAATAAGAATAAACAAAAGATTATAATATGGTATAAGAAGCATCACCACATTGTACTCTTACGATCCGTTATTTTCATATGTAACTAAAAGAAAAAGTGAAATTCCATCAACACATGCTTGATTTTACAAAACGATTAATAGATTACGTTTACACTGAATGATATTTCACAAATTATTATCGACACTTATAGAATACCATTTCATATTAAGAGAATATTTCACGCTATATAATTAAAAAGCAAAAATAAAACCATTTCCGATCTTCATTTCATGAAAAGCTATCTACTGGCATCATTTTAAATAAATATAATTGGTTAAACTGAGTCTTTTGATGGCAATCTGACAGCTGCAACGAAATACATAGAAAAGCATACCCTACGAAGGGATTTGCCCCTTAAGCCAGGGCAAAGTTTAGGTGGGGGGGGGGGGGGGGGGGGGAGTATATCAAGAAAACACATTCGATGAATTATCTGGAAATATCCATCAGCGATTATATGTTTTTTTACTAAACGTCAGATTGCCATCGAAAGACTCAGTTTTACTATATAATTTTTAGGTGAAGAATCCTGTTATTGATTAAATTGTGATATTTACCATTTGAATGTCTACTTTCTGTTTCAGTCGAGTTAAGCCAATACAGTGTGTCTGTTGTTTACGAAATAATGTTAAAAGATAGATGGGACAGGTGTAATACAGTACAGAGAAACCCCATACTTACTTCTCGCATTTTATTTTCCGTAGAAAAGCTTCAGTCTGATGTTGTGTGGAACAACCTTGAGCCCGCTGCGTTCCAAAACATGATACCCGTGCGAAAATGCCACGTGCTTCACGACGTGGACTTCCGATTCGGAAACAAACACCTATTACCGCTGTCCCGGTTTCTTTTCTTGGTTGCGGCACGTATCGGAACAACGTTTTACTTGTTTTCTTTCTCTGTATCATGCAGTCGAACTATCTGTATATCTTTTTTCGTTTTTATGTTTTGTTCTTTAATGTGCGGATGCTCAACAGGCGTATATATAAATATGTTGCCATCATATTATTGATCAAATCTCGGATGTATGTTATTATTATTATTTGGGGCATTATTATTATATTTAGACAACTGAATCAAATACTACAAGTAAATTATTTTGTAACTGATAATTACAAAACCATAACAACTGAGTTAGCTAAAAATTATCACAGGATGCATTATATTATTAATATGAAGAGCAAATAATTATTTATAAGCACTCTGGATTGCATATGTCTAGGCGTTATATTACTCTTATGCGGAAGGAAACACAAAAATATAAAATTATACGTTGAGGGAAAACTGCTTGCAGAATCATAGTTTTAGACACATATATATATATATATATATATATATATATATATATATATATATATATATATAATATATATATATATATATATATATATATATATATATATATATATATATATTGTGGAATAAACTATATGTGGTAGCACTCATTTGATTAAGACCTTACTCGTAGTTTTATCAACTTGTAAAATGAAAATTTGCAGCAATACTAAAACTAATATTTTTTAAATAACAGTTTTATGCAATGAGTCGTAAATTTCAGCGATGTTATTTCACGTATCTGCTTTTATTTTTATGTAATGTACTTCAGTTTTACTGTTACCTATATTTTTATAGTTACACGAGTCGGTTATATATGTGTTACATAAATTTCTATATTTTTACCCGGTTAAATAAATTCGAATTCTACAAGTATCTCTAAATTTAAAAATAAAACATTTACGAGACATATATGAAAGTAAAGCTCGTACGATGAGGACCTTTGATTAGCCCTTGCTACATACTACATGTATATACTCGTATATATACTCGTCGTGCATACATCGACGACAGAAGGTATTATTAGTTCATTCTATTCGCACGCTCGCAGTAAAACATAATACCATATTACACGGAATACAATATAAGCAGGTTGTTTAATAAAGCTAGCTTCTTCATGCAGTATTTACGCAGACAATACTGCACAGGCACACTGCTATAACACACGATCCTTCTGAACCGCATCATGTGCTATACTTTAAAATACGCTATGCATCAATTTACTTTATTGATAATGAAATCCAAACAGATTAGTTTAGTTTCGGAAAAGCAAAGGCAGGATTGGCCGCTGAGTAACGGCTGATGGGTATAGGCACGCATAAAACTGATATAAACCACACACGCACGTAAAACATATAAATGGTAAATATAGGTTCAGTTAAGTGAAATGTCAAAACCTGATGTGATTCCATTTGAAAACGCTGGCGATTTCAGAGTTATTACTCGTTTTAATTCGTGTGGTTTTAAAGTTGGCAAAAGTTTCGTATAATTAGCGAGTTTCCATCATGCGACCATATTTTAATAGTCGGAGAGGCATTAATTATATTGTATTTGTTTCTACACTAGAACGGAATGAATGAATTGAATTTCTAGATGGATTTATAATATTTTTACGGCTGACGAAATTTAATTATATGATCTGAAATGACTTCAATTAATTAATTAATTAATTACGGATTATATTATACGCATTATATAGGCATTATACTTGAAGCCTGCACGTTTCCTACTCTTAAGAGATTTTAATCTATAGATACTGAACCAGATAAATTCTATTTTACATTTGAAATCAGGAAGTATGCTTTATTGTATGCACAGGGACAACTTACTATCGGAATTAAATGTAGGTAATACGTGTGTTAATATATTTTATACGAATAGTGTAAATAAACATCTGCAGTGTCCTGTATTGGTCTGTTTCAAATAAAAATGTTAGATCGAAGTTTATTTTTGTTTCATCTACTAAATATATTTTCAAATTATTTTGGTTTACTGTAAGAATATTTCCAATTAGTGCATGTTATTGCTTAAAATAAACGAAAATTGAAAATTGCTAAAGAAAAGTACCACTTCCAGTTGGTAATTTGGCGCAAAGCACTAATCAGCATTTTTAAAGCCGTATGCTCATCATTAGCAGAAAAGTTTGTGAAGTGTTGACAAGCCGTCAGTTGTTTAAGGATAAAATTCACATACACTCATCTTCCTTATATAGTTGACGGTTTGTTAATATTTGACAAACTTTTTTGCAACCGTGCATTAAGAACCATGCTTAATAAATTTTCAACTATCCGTTTTTGAGTTACAATGAATACTTAGGACATACGGACAAACGCCTTGGTGAAAAATGAAAACGGTCTATAAAGATATTTCCGTAAAAATCTGTATTCCGAGTGTTTGGTTGCAATGCCTATAAGTTTTTTCTATGTATAATTTATAATAGCACAAAAACAACAATGATTGGTCGTGGCACGCATGCGCTGTGTCGTCCGGAATCGGGAATTTCATAAGGTCGTACGTCATCCGGACGTCCAGCCGCGTACAGGAAGTATACACTAGTGCACTCAATGAGCTATGGGACTCACGACGATCTCCACCATATGTTCGGGTCACTGTTGGCTGTGGATGGCCACGAGGTATATCGCATTGTGTTTCCTTCTAACACACTCCATGAGGATCACGAGCACTACAGGATTCCACGTTCACATATGCAGAAATGTTATGTAACTGTTTAGAGAAAAATGTTAAGTTTGCAGTTAAACAACAGCAGCTGTTACGATTTTTAATCTTATGATATAATTCTAGTGTCATCACAGGCTGTGTTTATTTATTATTTTATTTCAGCACAATATGCTATAGCTATTTCGGGATTTGCATCATATTTCGTGGCGTTCTGCAGTTTTTGAAAACTTTGAATGCATTCAACTCTTATTAATTGTATGTCTGAATATAAAACATAAAAATATAATTGATGCGATCTTGTTAATGTTGCTTAAAACTAACATCTACCGTTAAGTGAATACTTCTAATTTTATCTCTAAACCAAATAAGCGGAATGCTTCAAAGGCAGTAAATATAATTTACACGTTTCGTTTTTTTACATGTCTACCGTAAATCCTAATATATGAATGAATATGTTCGCATTAGTTTGTATATATATTGTTCTAGAGTTGTTTATCTAATTTTTAGAGTCTCACCAATTTTATATTTAAATTTTGTTACCGTTATTTTGTTAATCTTATAACAATTCAACTGCTGAGATGATACAGAAAGATGTAAATTACAGAATAATATCAACATAATGCTCTTATTTACTCAGTAATTAAAAAGAATCTCGTCGAAAATCTAGGTAACTGTTTTTTTTTTATTAGTAGTCGGCAATTTTGTGTCAGGGATACCCAAAACGAGAATATCCGTTAGAATCATATGTTCAGTATAAACTTCTTTATACCATCATTGATTATGTATTTTCGAAACACTTCTTTTTTTATTCAATTATAGGTATATAAAAAAACATGGAATACAAATCTAAACTCAAAATGGATAATGGTGGTATCACATTACAAAAAAAAAAACTTGATATTCTAACTTACGTCATCTATTATTTATCTATTTTCATTTCAAATTGCATTTCAATGCCGTATTGTAGAAGAATTTAATCTATTCTATATTTTTTTTTTTTTTGAAAATTCAAATTGGTTTCCCGGTATTTGAAAGTTTATTTTTACTTTTTGATATTCTATATGCCAAAGTAAATTAAATACTGTACAATCATTTAAATTTGAACCAGTCAGGAAGTTAGTTATCGATATATGTAATACCGACGTTATGATATTAATCAGAATGCTAAAATAATTCACGTAGGAGGTCTAACGGAATCATGCGTACGAGTACATACTCCCAGTGACAGTCGAACATTTTTCAATTCATTCGAAACACTAATAACATTAAGAGCGTAGCGAAAAACAAAAAAAAATATATGAAAGCCTGTTTCATGCTATACATGTCACTGAATTATAATTTAAATAATTGCAAGAACTCGTGGGACTTTTAACAATTGATCTTATATAATTCAATTATGATAATATGTTAGTCGGAAAAACATATTGCGGTACACACACAAATTTAAAATTTGGTGTACCGCACACGATGATTTCATCGTTCGTTCGGCACATTCCACATTTTAAACACCGTAACAAATTACGAACCAAATTACTGGGAATTGTTTTTAGATAAACTGTCGTTTCGTATGAAGTCCGTTATTTGATCTCACCGCGACTATTAATATTTCCGCGGTGTTGTGAATAATTGGATAATATTTATCTTACATCCACAGAAAAACGAATAGATCTTTTAAAAAGTGCTAAACATCAAATTAATTCATATTTAACTTGATTATTAAATCATGAATTAACAGTTGAAAAGAAACAGTGGTTTAACACTACGTACGAAGACGCTTGAAATAGAAATTAATAACATGAAATATAGATAATTTTTTTAGAAGTGCGTAATTACATTTCACTCAAATTTGAACATAAATGACTACTTTTACTATTTAAGAAAATATTTTCGATTAAAATACCGAAATATGTAAATAATATAACCCAGGGCTGTTTTGTTGGTGGGTCCCTTATTTTAGTGATCGTTGCCCCATTTCAATATGTAACAAATATTTGACAATGATATCCCAACTTATTCGCACGAGTGCCCTTGTTACTGTACAAATATAACGACGCCAAATCTAGGTTCGTGCCTAAAATGAGATTTCTTTGACTGAAACATCTACATAAAAGATGCGAGCTCATTCAAACACTCCAGGCAATTAGTAAAAAGTTTACTAACTTATCGGCAAACGGGCTCGATGTTACGGTTTACGTCAAGAATGCTTCTAATATTACATGGAGTTTCGTTTTTCTATTTGTGAATTGACTTTTTGTCGTTCATAGTTCTTCAATCAGAACAACAGTTTTCAAGTAACTCTCCTGCATTTTTACACCTTATCCACTCAGCAAATTGAAACTGTATTAACCGCTTGTTAACAAATTGTATTATAGGAAATTACTGGAACATATCCGTGGCATTTCTTATTTAACGTTCGATTATTTAAATTATCCACTATAGCAATGTAAGTGTTTTTTTTTGTATTTGATTGTGTAGACGTATATACAATTCAACCTCGATCATACGAAATTGTATTTAGTTATTAAACAATGCCGGTTGCTCATATTCTAAATGAAATAATACACATGTAAACGTTAGCGTCATTCTTGGTTGTATACATATTTTAAATGCTACACGTGGCGGGCTGCATAACTGCAGCTTCAATGGAATTTGTAATAACCAATATTTGTTTTTTAATGTATTATCTAAAAGTTATTCTGCAAAGCTTTAACTGAAAAAATAGTTCCAGCAATAATATTTCCTTCTATTCAAATGCAGGAATGTTCTTCATTCGCATTATCTACAGATATTCTAATTCCTTCGAAGTTTCCAATCTTTCATTCCTTCGCCTATACAGATTTATGCATATGGCAAATCGTATCGGGTAACAAGACATTTTGACATTAATTTCCCCATGTACATACACACAAACGCACACACGTGGATACGTTTACGATAATGGCGCTATGTTCACAAATATTTCCTGACATATTTTAAATAATTATCCGTTGACATGTACGTTGAATCGTTGCAGATTCCTACGCAACTGTGGGAAGTTAAATTTTTTTTAGTTGCATTTATTATATACCTTTGCTGTTTCTCTTTCACCTTATCTTAACTCTAAGGAGTTTGATAATTTATAGCCAGAAGGTATTTATATTAAACTTTGTAGAATTGATGAATATTACAATAAAAAAAAAAAAAATCACTGACTGATTTTCCGTGTTAGAATCACACAGAGAAACATATTTAAAGTAGCAACATCTCATGATTTCAAGTGTGTACTGTATTTATAAAAGTTTAAAACGCGTGGTTGTGACTAAGCAGGGGATTGTATCCCCGTATCAGAAGCTTCACAGGCCGATGACCGTTGGTTCAGCAGCTAATACTCCACGTGTGTGTAAACGTATTGTACACATTTGCATTATCTTCTTATCTCGTTCATGTGCCCACTATATACCACCTTTTAGAAGTAAATTGTAGTTTTATTTTCATCTCTCTTAGATACTTGCATATTATCAACACATGCCATTGTTACTTGTATGAATATGGTGCGTGTGATGACCCCCAGAGTATGTCCACCCCTACGCCACTACGCCACTGAATTATTGCTGGGTACATGAGACCGCAATTATCTGCAAGTCAACTTATATCTTTCGCCTGCACCGTACTGTGTAGCAACTTTTCATTTACCCCATTTTTCTGCGGACGACATTGCTGTGTTTGTGTTAATGAGCCACAGAATAAATAGAATATGCGTTGGCGCTAGCAAAAAAATTTTTCTGCGGCTTTCGAATTCATACATACATAACATCATGAACTCAATTCTGAAATAGCTTTTAAATAAATTAAAAAATTTATATCCCCAGGTCAATATTTGATATACAGAATTAAAGCTACACAAATACTTTTTCATCAATTTTATAAATTTGGTTATCGTTAATTCGATATTCGTTACATGCATTTACATGTAGTTATTAGAATGTAAATATTTAAAAAATTTTACAGTTGTAACTTAATTGGTCATAGTTCAATGTCAAACAGTTCAATTTTCATCGGCCTATAACGTACTGGAAATAGCTTCACTGGTTGAATGTGATCAGGGTGGATAATATCGCTTCCTTTGTTACATTGTAATAATGGTTTGATGCAGTATTGTCTCAAATGAACTTCGAGCAGCACTTCTTAAGACTCACCAACAAAGAGAGTTCTGGATCAATATCCCACATTAAAGTTTCGTAAGATTCAACGTCTTTTAAATAACTGCGTCGCATCTTCTGCACTTTATACACTAAATTAACTTCGGCACAGCGATAAAGTTATAAAATAAAATAAATAACCTTAATCAATAACCAGCAGTTAGATACGTAAAGCAAAGTTGGTAAAGATATTTATTTTTACAAAAATATAATAGCTATTTTTATATAGTTAACAATCATTATTTTGTGTAATTCTCACTTTCTTACACGAAGTAATAAGTTAGTATTGTAATCTTGAAAAAAATTGAAATTTCAGATTTTTCAGCAGTGTTTTTTTTAAAAATTCTTATATCTGATATTTATGTTAATTTATGCGCTAATAAATCATACATATACGAGTATAAGGAATCATTGTGTGCAATAACAGGTTGTAATTTTCTTATGGACGAACCATGTTAGTTTCAAATTTACGATATCCATGGCAGCGTTTTAAATCGCTAAACTCAGATTAAGATGAAGGTTTTTGCTATTGATCGTGTATGAGCTACCATAGTACGCGTTTAGTAGCAGGAAGTAAGTTGTTGTGGCGTACTCTTTACTGTGTTTAGTGTATAAATAGGTACATACATACACCGATGGCAGGTACTTTAATTTGTGCGTATTCGGTTGGGCTTGGCCGCGTACCGTAACTATTATTTGAGTAATGGTGTAATTTGCTAACTCACCGAACAATACACATACTAGAGTCTATTCCACATAGCACTGTAGTCGGAGATTTGTTTAGAAATCATATAATATATGAAGACCAAGAGATGTATAATGGTTCATTATAATGGTTGCACTGTCTAGATTCTTTAGAAAAATACTTGTTTTATAATATAATATATAGGTAGTCGAAATAGTTTGCGAATCAACGTCCAGTAATGTTTGTGCAATAAACAGCATTTCGCAGTGTACAGCGATGAATGCAAGCCTGATGGAGAGTGAACGACTCTCGGTCTCGGCCATGGGGTCAGTGCAGTGCAGTGCAATATAGATGTATCCGCTGCACCACAGTGCAGAGCAGACCAGTATCTCGGCAAATGCACCGATAGCGACCGATAGATGCGACGGGTTGCCGGGCCAGCGGGTGGGCGGAAGTGGATGGTGCATCCGAAGCGAAAGTATCTCGACCACCCACACCCATTCAACCACGCCATTTGTCATATAGACATTGTGTTCCGTTCTATCTATGTTCTTCAATTCGCCATCATCCATCTAGCTAAGTGTCTGAAAATGGTTCTCAAGCAACCGTAACGCAATATGACTTATTCTTGTATATGTAGGTACACAAGCAAACAAACAAATACCAGATATTTATATTAATTAAAAAATATATATGGAAAAATACTTCGTAGTTGTTATAAATTCATTTTTTCTCAAATTGAATTATGAAATTTAAATTTGCAAATAATGGGGAAATGTGTAAAATATTATAGATAAATATATTATTTAAAAATACATTAAAAATGTATACACATATGTATATCATACAAAAGAGAAATTACTCGCGAATAATTAAATTCAAAACACAGACATACCTATAAATTTGAAAATTTCGTCAAATTATTATATTTTATTATATTTAATAAAACTGTCCAAAAATAATCACCAATAAAATATTTACAAATATACTAACAAATAAATTTTACAATGATTAAATTTTAAAATTATTTATATAGGTATTACAATTGTAAAAATGATATGCAATTAGCCACTAATTCTAAATGATAAAGTCATCGACCCGTTAAAAATAATGAAATAACTGAACTGTTCAACTATTATTTATTTTTGTCATATAATTTCATGTGTACTGAATACAATTTCAATAATAATATATTTTAGTATTTCAAAAATATAATCGATGTTGTCTAGATAGCACTATGTAACTATAAAGTATATAAAATTGTCTTAAAAACACTAAGACATTTTTACGTTTCCATGCTCAAAAAAATAAATTGTACAAATGAGAACAAACATATTTTTTTATTACAGAATACTAGACGGATTGCAAATGACACTATTCAAATTCTGTCTTTTACAATCTAGGTTTTGGATTTAAAAAAAAAAACAGAAATCATTGCCTGCCTTAAACAACATTTATTACACGTAACACAATACAATAATTATTATGTTGGTAATAACTACAAAGTTCGTACAAGAAAAGAGCACTTGAAATTTGATATTTTTTATATATTTGTGAATATAATAATAATGGTAAAGAAATGTCGTTAATCTACAGAAAGTGCAATAAATCAGTAATCAATATCACGCGTAGTGAATAAATTTGCATTGGGGGAATTTCCTGTTGTTGGCTGCCGGTTGTGAGTCCATCGACACAATAATCGACTGATTTTATTGTCAAGTACATTATGGTCCATTACGAGTATTTTATACGTTGGCCATCATGTAGTATTCAATGCGTTTTGATAGGTACTATTGAGCGTTTGAGGCGTTACTCTATATATGGCGCAAATAACACCAATAAATTATGGACAATATGTGCTGTAAAACACGTGCTCGAGATCTATTGAAAATTATTGCTCGAATTATAGAAATACAGCGGTTTCCAAACTTAAATCAACTTGTAATTTTAGTTGGGATATCTCAATTTTAAAATATAAAAATAATACTAATATTTTTACAGTATTGACATGAAATAAAGAAACTTTTATTTATGTAGTCAACATTACACAAAATAATAAATTTATTAATCAAAGCTACAGTTTCATAACCACTGCTTTAATACCACATTATCTTGGAAGTCAAACACCTTAGCTCTAGCGAGGGCAATTGTAAATTTGTAGATATACAGTGCGCAAAGAGATGAAAATAATTTACAGAAAACACAAAAAAAGACTCCACAGTGAAACGTTGTGTTTACGAGAGGGATCATGAGTGAGTAAGCCAATGTATCTATGTAGTACGTTCTTTTTTTTTGTAAATCGGTTGTACATATAGCATCGTGCTAGTACGCAAGTGTATGTCATTATCACACATTATTGTCACAACCAACACACTTCCGCGTCAAGGTTTACACCTGATGATGTACGATCAAATCTATATATCGCGTTTGCATGCGTCCGTGCACTTTGAATTTATGATGAAATGCAGTGAATTTGCACTAACTGTACACTGGATTCACTCAAGTTCTACATTTTGGTATATTTTGAGTTTGATGGCTATGAAATGTCTTTTATATTTTATATTCTTTATCAGTTCGAGAAATCAGCAAATACTGTTTAAAATAGGTAAATACATTTCTGCATTTTTAACTAAGAAAAATGCCAGAAAAATACTTTAGCAAAAAAAATATTTCTATTAGCGAAAAAAATTGCTAACAATGAATGAATTTCTGCTTAATGTTTTTATTTTTTGTTTTCAATAAAATTCTATTTGACGCTGGCAGACGGTGATCTTAAAAATGAAGTAATACAATACTTTTACAGTAAAGTATGTTGTATTTATTCTCATAATGTGTCACTTAATAAATTATGTTTAAGTGCAATTTTAATAGCTACATATTAGAATCTAAGAATAATAATACAATAGTGTTTAATGAACTCTTTCGCTATCTTTTATATGCGTAACCAATCAACAATAGAATTCAGGTTAGCATTTATATAGATAAACTAAAGTCTATAAAATGTATATTGATAACATCACTGCATTGCATACGGTATGCAACTTATAAGACGCGCATACATCACACCGTACAAAGGCCCGTTACAGAAATCTCCCAACACAAGTAGGACATACATAAATCTAAGAGTACCAACAATAATAACACCAGCGCTATATATTCATTCTTTTTGTCGATTAATAAACGCTCCCTGTTTTTTTAATTATTTTTATTTTCTTATAAATAAGAAAGTTAAAGCTACTGCTGGGTTTTTACTGAAATGCTCTGCAAAAGTCTGTGGTGTGTTCGAATTTTGTTGCAGTAATGTTTTCCAATTTACAATGTTTTATATCTTTGTGGTTTACCCTCCCGATTAATAATATGCAACTAGTAGTTAATTACGAATTCAATAACAATAGAAGTTGTAATATTTGATTATAAATATGTTTACTACAATTTTATGTCTTGTACAATTTGTGTAACAGTGGCATTAAAGATAATCATAAATTTAAAAAAAATTGTTTGCTTCTTTATTTATGGGATAAAGCATGAAATTACGTAAGGATGTATGTGTTTTATAAAACTCTGTTTCTACGTAATTAATATAATATATTTTTCAAATGATTATTTGTGTGCGATTTAAGTGATTATAGAAGTTGGCGCAATTGAGAGACGAACTTAGAATACATAACCTCTGCACGTAACCTTTTCTGCATATTCCGCTTATATTTAATTCGTTGACGTTCAGGCACTCAGCCGTACAATTTAGAAACTTGCCAACTCAAAGTTTTCCATAAACTTTACATCCCTGAACTGAAATTATTTAAATGCGAGATCTTCTATATTTGTGTCGTCTATTCATACATAAAATAGAGGTGGCCTTTCGAATAGGGTCAATTTTACTATGCTAGCAATTTTATCCCATAAGACTTACGTCACTCCTAAATAACTATAGTAGTATCTATTGTCCTAATCCCATACAAATTTTGTAAGCGCAAAAGGATAATAAACAGTTTGTATATTGGTTGCGCGATTTATGACGCAGTTCGTAATTTCTTAAGATTAAGAAATAATATTCAATCAATTTTTCCATTTACGCAGATTTGTTCTCGCTGATTTATAATTACCAGATGTTTTTTGCAATAGAAAATAAATGATACTTTAACACTAGAAAAACGTGTCACACTATAAAATGATAAAATAATAAAAATAAATAACCAGTTTTAAATGGTTTTTGTTCCTTAGTGTAACTGTATTCTGTTCGAATCATTAATGAATTCAGTGGTACGCGGCTCGGGCAGACGACACAACACTAGCGAATAAATGGTAACCTGACAATAAAAGATAATACGGCATTACATACCATATAAATGCGATAATGTCACCTTGCATAAAAAGTGTGCCTCTAGGTCACTTATCCGCTCAATCAGTTAGTGATCGCAGAACGGTTACTGGATTAACTTGTTTGCAACACGTAAACAATTGACCTTGAACCTTGAGTTATATTAAAGTATCCATTGATTATTGGGGTTATCTAAACATATGAAATATATCTGGTATAACATACAATTTAATATAATTACTAAATCGAAAAATCATTACTAATGTTTTGATTTTAGTTTTTCACTCTATATATTATACAAAAAGCAGATTTATAGTTTTGAGTTGAAACTTGAATATAAATAAAAACAGATAAATATAGTAAATAGATAAACAGTTGTTATGTATGATACAATGAGAGAAAAGTATGGAAATATTTTATTTGTTGATAAAAAAGAGTGGATATGGCCTGCAGGAAATAATGTGGGCTTGTATTCATATATTTACCGTGCGCTGCAAGGGTCATATTGTTCAATATGATATGAAAGCTAAATTGAAATTTTTAAACAACATCGGAAATGATGTGACGAAATAGAATTTCCGAACACAAAAACACCTATGGGGATTCCGATACTATTGACAGTATAAAAATATAGCTACAAAATATACATGGAAATGGATCACTTTATTCATTCTATTGCCTCAATTTATCAGGATATCAAATATTTTTTTAAAAAATGTATTCAACCGTTAATAAAATAAATACTGCTTAAACCTAATCTATTACAGAAAACACTAAATAGCTGTACAGTTTCCTTTGCAGAATTGTCGGTATAGATGTGCATTGTGTAGACATATAATTTCTTTGACGCGATATTGAATAAAGAGGATATCGACTTATGTGAGAGACTTGATTTATTATTTTGCTTACTAATTTTGTATAAGATATGTAAAACTGTAGGTTGTAGAGCGCATACACAGACACACACACACACACAGACGTCATTCCAAAATAGTCAGACTCGATTCAGGAAGGTCAAAGGTGTATTTCCGTTAAAATTTTGAGAATTTTTTTTTCGTGATTACAATACTTACTTATTATTCCGTAAAAGAAAGTAAAAAATAATTAACGTAAACTATAATTTTACACATGCTAGTAAATGTATCAATAGTGCAGTTATTACAGTGATAGCGTCTCATTATTGATTCATAATGTATATAATAATATGAACAAAAGAAAAAGGAATGCCAAATATAAGAAAATCTGTCTGTACAGAAAACTGTAAAGTGCAAAAAAAGCACCGTATATGATAGACTTGAGAAATGCATCTAAATTACTATTTCATGTCTCGGTCAGGTATTATTTCAAATGTAGGTGTACCTGGCATATAAGTTATAATTCCATGGGAAGAGCAAGTTCCTAGATGCACTACCATATGTGGAAATCGACAACTAACTATCAACAAATCATGCTAGTTAATGACAAGTTTAATTAGGAGCGACACAGGAAGTGACCACTTGTAGAAGGATAGTTTAGAAATTAGTCAGGAACCGCAGGGGAGTGCACGACTAACTTTAGATGTATGCGAGAAACAAAGATTGTTAGTATTTCGATAATACTGAGAGGCCAAACCGAATACATTACACTAGTCTACTCTTAGAGAAATGTAGAATTACAAGTGAAGTTAATAATTTATTATATAATACAATTATTGTATATTATGTACCCGTATTTTAAAAGCTACAATATGGATCGTAAGTGATTGCAATTCATCTAATTCGTATTGCAATCTATGTCACATTCTGTAATAAATGTGTTTTGCTGTAAAAACGTAAAACTGTACTTTCAGAACATATCACAGCAGGGAAAACTATTTACACATGATGTATAGCACATTTTAACCAAAAGTGTAGCAATAATAGCTCTCTCATTAATAATCCGACATGTAAAGGATTAAGGGATGCGTAAAAATAATTCGATCAGTAGAATTTGTGCCGTCACGTCCAGCTAAATACAATTCATGATTTTACAAATGCCCAATTGTATTCTAAGATTTAAAAAATGGTTTAAATGCAAAATTTCAAATGTGAATTAATTGGCAATGCTGCCAAGTGGAGTTGAATGATGTGTTTCGAAACGTTGTCCAAATATAAAACAGTATGCAAACGATGAAAGGGTATTCGCGCCCAGACGCTTCGCCGCCGGTACAAATGCAGTCCTGATGTTTTTAATGCATAAATAAAATTGATGAAATATTCATTGCTTCCTTCGGTGCTCTACGTGAATTAGGTACAGCTTATTTTAGCGAAAGAAAGTATACAACAAACAAGAAAACACTTCATTTGAAATTCAAGTTTAATTCACTCGCGAAATGACGAAACGCCCGCCATGCTTTTTTTTTAAACTTGCAAACGATTATTCAATTGTCGTCCATTGAATTGATTGAGGAACCTAGGGGGTACATTGGAGTTTGTGCACTCGTTTTAGTCTCTTGTATAATCAGTAGACGCTCTGACGTATGCACCTCTATCCATTTATTCCTATAGGTACATATCTATCTTTAACTGCGCATATGATTTATAATTCTTTGCTTGACGAATATACATGGGACACGTAGCGACCGTGAGAACGGTTTAGCATATATCTATCGAATCTGATAAACCTTACATAGACTCAACCTTATTTAGACATAGGCACACATAGACACTTGGAACGAATTTCAATATATCTTTCACCTACTCCTTCTTATCGACATTAAGTGAAAATTATTCCATTACGGTTATTCAGGACTTAATACAAATATGTTATAAAAAGATGTGTATTAATCATTTTTTCATAGCTCACGCGTTAGAACTGTCATGCGTCATGTACAGAGTGTAGTTTTTTTAAATTTGGATTATATAAATATGAAATATTCAATATATATATATATATATATATATATATATATATATATATATATATATATATATATATATATATATATATATATATATATATATATATACTCAAACGACTGTTACATAACAACTGCGCGTCCAAAATGGCTGAAACTTTGGTGAGTAACTGTCAACAGATGAACAACGAAATTCCCTAGCTTTTATTTACGAGTGCTGCTATCTTCATGTTGAGGTCGGAAACTTTTCAGACCACCCTCGTATATATATATATATATATATATATATATATATATATATATATATATATATATATATATATATATATATATTATAACAAAATTAGTGGCATTTTCTATGACAGAACTACAAGAAATTTAATTTAAAAAATATATGTAGCATATTTTGTTATTTATGGATATGTTTTTCTAAATTTTATGACTACTATACGTAACTTAAAAACATAATTTTCCACTACTTTTATTTTTAATTACATAAATATATTATGTTAAGCATCGTCGATGCAATCGTATGAGATACGGGCCCAAGTACATTTCTTGTCGAATTTGACAAGTCATAAATTATTTCACTAATGTCCATCAAAGTTATTTCACAGCTGACACAAAAAATAATACATTGATAATAATTTTGTTTTGCCATATATCTTTTTTATAGTTTATATAATATGTAATTTGTGCTATTGCAGTTCGTGTACAGTATGCAGTGTTATCATATTATAATCTTGTTTTGCAAGTTTAAGAGTATTACAGTTTGCTTTAATGCTTCCGTGTACACTACTCCAAAACCAACTTGCTAGTGTGTTGACAACAAACATTTGTATCTATTCTTCTTTTTCTTCTTCTTCTTCTTCTTCTTGATTTTGTTTTTCTTCTAATGCAGCGGATCGGTTAGCTATACTCTAATGTTTTACATCCATAGCTACAACATACGGTGGTTGGACGTATTTCCTTAGCGGGAAGCATGCGTTACATATTGTTATCATGGTGTGTCGTGTACGGATAACGGTCACACAACTAGTCTTCTGACAGGGCTAAAGAATCGACGATAGCTCGCATATACCATCGGGCACACAATGCACAGTAAACCAACAGTAGAAAAGAACTTCTTCCTATGAGAACTGCGTGAAGTGTATTCCAGACGATAAATTGTTTATATATTGGCGCGGCGGTTTGCGCGTTCCACTTTGGATCTTGTGCCCGACTGGTATTAGAATAGTTGTTCAACTCTGACACGTAAAACTAGTATTGATTTGAGTAAATATTGACGAATGCCGTGTGGTCGTAAAATATTAAAACCTTTTCGATTTATTCGTGCATGGAATGTAATAGTTATAAGAACTTGTCTAACCAAAGACATATACTATAATCACATGATTATCGATGTATTAATAATCATATTTACAATCGTGACGTTAATGTATTTATACCAAGAAATAATTATCACTAATAATCAATTATAACATGGTGTATTGATAACGACTTCATAAAATATCACTGATTTTATTGATTCTAATAAATAACATCACCTGAATAAAGTACGTGTGTGGCGTGTCGTTAAAAACTAATTCACCGGCCAATATTTCTTTTCAACATATCATTGTTCAATTATGAACGAGAATGCGGAGCAACCACAGTCATATAATTTTATTATCACGGCTGCAAGAAGCCTAACTAAAGCTATGAGACTCTCGTTTTCATACCTTGCGGCCAATTTCATCTGATTTAATTAACGTTTACAATTGTTATGACTTATATTGTTGTTGTTTTTATTTTCTGTTCTACAAATATATAAAAAAAGAAGTTACAATTATAGAGCTACATATATCCTATTACATATTTTCTGAGTGTTTAATGATTAGCAATTTCAAGTTTTGGAACCAATTGCAATTTATATACTTTACGCTACAATTATCTGTGAATTTTATAATGACTATTTCTTAGGCAATCTTTTTCTTTCTACTCATAAAACTGTTTTCTATACCAATGCATCTTTCCGTAAAAAATGTTCCCTTTTTATAAGTGGTAGTTATTGCATTCATTAACGTGCATGCAAACGTTTCTGTATAATGTTTTTCAATTTAAATTAAAATAAAATATATACATGCGCAATCTATGTTGCGCAGTCGACGTGTGTGGAATCAGAATAACTAAGGTAAAAACTCCAAACAAAGGTGAACAAGAGTTGAACGCTTGCTGTAAGTTTTTAAAATTATTTAATTTTATGCAACATTAAATCATTTCTTTATCTTAATCATCATATTGTGCTAATAAGTATAGAACTGTAGCGAAAAACGAATATATGTGAGACTATTTCTATATTATTATTTTTATTTAAGAATAAATTTAGAAAAAAATGTCTCGCAGAATACATCACGACACATCATCGTCTTATCTTGTACAAATCCGGTGTGAATGATTTTAAACAAACGGAGAATCACAGGAAATGTATAGTAATACTAATGAATGCTGGTGTTTTAGTGCGCACATACGCGCACAATAATAATTCTAATTCTATCGGTTCGTGGCTGCCTGCACGGAAACGTTCTCATGTGGTTTTTTCGTTAGTTGGTTTCCTCATCGCGCATTGTTGCACCGAAAGATGAATATACTGAATGCCAAGGTTGAACGTGAGACCAAACGTTTTTTTTTTTTTTTTTTCATTCTCTTATCTCGTTGTTGTCGTTTTTCTTCTTATGGTTGTTTGTTTCTGTTGTATTTCTATTGTTTCTAGAATGTTGGCGAGGGTGAAACGGATACGTAATGTAATTCGTTAGATTTTAATTGCATGGTGTGTGATGTAATGTGTGTAATTTGTAAATTGTATGGAAATTAATTGGGGACTAGATTGTTCAGAAAAATCTCTTGTGGTTTTTGAAGTGAATCCTTCCGCATTTTCTTGAATACAAAACAAATTTGTACGATTTATGCATACGTTTCCTGAACGAACTTTACTTGCTGAACTGAACAAATTTCGTTTCAGTTTTCGTGTATTATCCGCGGGGTGGTACATTAGTTTAATAATCCACACAGATTTCTCTAATACAGTTTTTTGTGCAGAAAAAATGACTAAGTACTTAAGTCAATAATGCTTTGACTGGAGCATTTTGTACTCTTAATAATATAAAATAAAACAAAATAATTGTGTTATGATAGAAATAGAATTAACTATCCAATTATTTATTGAATGGATTTGAAAACATTTTGTTGTATGGGCGTGCAATTTTCTCGGTATGGAATAATATTACTAGTCTATTTTCGAATTGATATGAATAATTTATTTCCGCTGTTCACACAGTACTCCCTATTTCACCTGTTAATTGCAACATGCCGTGTTATACATCAACGCCGCTAGGGAATAATATGCAATGTCATTATAACCAAAAAACCTATTGCTGCCTTGATATTTTTAGCAGTCAAATGATTATTTTTAATTTAATTATTCACAAGATACATTATGTAAATAGACACAACTGTTGCTCGTAAAATATGGGTATTTTTCTGGGTGCCTTCGTGGGTAGAACTGAGCAATAAGCCAAGATGTGAACACTGATGTTAAAACGTATCCAACTAAATGAACAGGAGTAAGAGAGAGAAAGAATTTTAATATCAAGCAACATTTAGATCCAGATATGTCTAATACGCAACCAACGGCCAGTTTCAGTTGAAAATAAAGGCGAGTTATTTACGTGAAATTCATATAAAATGCACGGTTAATTGGCATATAACCATGATCATTTCGTACAATGCAGAATGCTTATCTCTCTTGTTATATTTTTATCATTAAAAGTTTCATATGAAACTCTCATTTAAAACAAAATAAATAGTGAATATAGTTAAAAATATTATGTCTTCGCGTTAAATATTCTTCGCTACTTTAGTGTAAAAACTGTTTTATACTATTGAACAGTTCCAGTTATGTTTGCATCCTCAAATTAAAAACAAGCATTGCTTAACCAATGCCTAAACAAACGGACTTATTGGATCGGAATGTAAAAGTATATGCTAAAAAGACATATCAGCACAATTATATGCTTGAAAATATGGATATTTTTTTAAAATTAAACTACGGCTAATTTATTAATATATTTTCATTTTTTTTGCTTATGACGGCAGTACAGCACCAGCTGACATAATGCTTATTATGTCTCCCTGTGATTGACTGATGACTTGGTAATAGCCAAACGAACCCCATTTAATAGGCAAGTTGAAATTGAATTTTCCAGTTGAGTAATCATCGTCACGCTCACATAGGTTGCTTACGTCACACACCACCGAAGGTTTCAACAATTTTCTTTCATTCTTCAAAATCCTACTGATTTATTTGAAAGCCGTACTATACAGAAAATCATCACTGAAAAGAAGCAATTTTTAATTATAAATCGATTTATTGAAAAATTAGAGGTAGGGCTGAAACATACGTAATATCATGCGCTCTGTATGTAGAAGATTTTTTCTTTAGTAATAAATTATATATACTAAGTAGACTAGAATGTATAATAAATTTGGGCCTGTAAAGTATCTAGTTTTATTGTTATAAAAACATTTAAACAAGTTCAAGTAGATTATTAAAATATTTTAGCTAGTTCTATGAATTTTGAGAAATCAGAAACACCGTTAAAGAATTCGATGTTTTGAAACACAACATTAAAGCACGTTCTTTAGAAAAAAGACACCCGGTAAAGGTACATCGAATGTCACCCACGATCTTCCGAAGTCTGTTCCCCTTTCACGTCGCTTCCACCAGTTAACCATTATCTTTTCTACCGTAGATGGGACCAAGACATTCTTTAATTAAAACTCCGGGTGCCTGTAGGTACAGAACGGAGAATTAAAAACAAATCCAACCTTCCGGACATGTATCGACGTTATTACAACGCGACGCGTGCCCGGATCACTAATCGTAATTGAAAATAATTCATTTGCAACATACGAATTGCGTTATTAAATATTTATAATAAAACAATAAAATATTAGTTGATATAATGGTTTAAAAACACATTATGATTATAAATATTACAGCAACCAGAAATATGCAGTAACTGTGAAAATGATTTTCCCAACTTGATAAAGATGACATGATGTGTCTTGGACCATTCTGTATCAAATTAATTAATTTTAATATTTTTATATTGGGTATAATAAATGTACGTCTGTTGAAATATAAAATTTGGTGATGAATTTCAAGAAGTGAACTAGCTATAAATATACTATAATTTTAATCGTATTTTTGAGAATGGTATTTGCAACGAAACTTTTTTATGTAGTGTCATAGAAGAAGAGAATATTTAAAATAATCAGACAACACTAAAGATTTGATTTATGGTAATTTAAGATTAGTCAAGAGGAGAAAAGTGAATTTCAAAGAATACTTAAACTTGAATTTATAGTGTAGTAACATTGTAGCAGCTTTCCTTTTCACTTGAGAGTTTTAAAACTATTAACTAATCTACTTATAAGTTATAAATCAAATGATTACGAAATGAACAAGCGGTAAATAAAATCTACTCAAGAAATTGTATGACGTTAGTAACGTTATAGCTACTTTTATACACAACCTAAACATATTGTGTGATAGTTCGAAAATCGTGCGTACATAAACAATTGCCAGGATAACTCAATAATATCCAAACGAAAAAAAAACCCTAATTTCACTTCCTTTCTATGTATGTAAATAAACACTGATATTCCAGTGTGATTAAAAAACTTGCTGAGAACGCTTTGGTAAAATACACCAGTAATATTGAATTATGGAAACAACAGCATGCGTACAACAATAACAACAACAACAACAACAACAAAAAAACATCCACACCACACGGACCAGTAGCAGCACGCAAAATACATCGCAAACCATTCAAACAGAAAGGAATGGAAATTGACATGAATATTAATCATGATATACCGTGAGAACAAAAGCATTACTCGAATTACCAATAAATTACTGGTTTTCATAACGAGAATTGAAAACCGAACAAGCAAAACTAAAACGTTACTGAAATTATTATTAGAATTGACAACACACTCATCATTTTCAATTTGTTCAGCATTTTAGCAAAACACAAAACTGTTCGTATGAATTCGTTGAACATCCATTAGAATTTGTGACACAAGTATTTCTTTAAACAGCATTTCATCTTTATAGACGTATAATATTGTGATGCATCTGATAGCAAAAGCTTAACTTACAGTTATTGTAAAGTAGATAATTTTTTTTATATATTATATAAACCTATTTTATACGAAATAATATTTTTTATCAATGGTCCTTAGCATTGAACAAAAATAACATTGCTACAAAAAGGCCAGACTCAAAAATATCCTCTTGAAGTATTTGATCGCTTTTGTCGTCCGAGTGTATACTCGAATCGTATTTCTAATGCGCTATCCCGTTCTCTAAACCCTCTAGTGTATTCAACTATCTTTGTCACACATTTGTTCTTCATCATTGAGAAGATATTCTCAAGTAGCGAAGTATATTTGAGATAAGTAGATTTACTTGGAACTAAACAAAGGTAGTGTATGTTTAGCTTATACTCATACAGAGACAGAAAAACATTTTATTCATCCCACTGAAACTGAAACTTGTATTTACATAAAACGATATCGTTCTCTACATGTTATTTTACTGTATTCTGCTCTATTTATGTCCAATTAAGCGATTTAATACAATTTATTATATTACTATTGGAAATACAAACGGAACTATTTAGAAAATAGAGAACACATCTTAAACCAATAATTATGACCAATTAGTGAAACTAGTTCTAATTATTGATTTTGTGTTTGTTTTAGCCTTGTCGTCGTTACAAGAAGTTAATATAAATAAATTTAAAAGTAAAAGTATATTGTGTAACTCGTAAATTATTTTACTAAGTGATACTAATTTTCTATGAAATAGAAATATAATAATATTTTCGATTTTACGGCACAAACTAATGTATATGATCCATGCACATGTATTTATTATTTAACACCTGTAAACATTGCATGACGTACATTGACTGCATTACAATACATGGCATATTTATTTTTATGAAATAAACTATCTTGTGCAATCTCAAAATGCTTCCCCTGTTGAATATAAGTGAAGGAAATAGTTGTATATCCGTACATTGCGTGTTTGGATGTCTTTGGGTTAACCTTATGCACTGAAGAACGTTGCATTCCTCGTCAGAATCGAGTTATTTCACTTCCGAAAATTGCAACACAGTAATTTGAAATATTTATTTAATATTTTATATTTCAACTTTGATACAAGAAATGCTTCGATGCGGCACACCTCGAAATTGCATCTATTTTTGAACTAACATTTTTTTTTTAATTTGTCTTAACGGAAATTATACTCTATTAAATAGTATACGTTGAAGTACATATTGTAGATCATGAATTAGAAGTTTATATGCAAAAAATATTTTCGCAAACGAGCGTAGAAATAATCAAAATAAGAATAGATTATTATTATACAAATTAATATGAAATAACAATAATTAAGTTAGTTTTTTAAAAATTGTATTTTATCTTCAAAATTTCTGGAAACTAATGAATTTTAAATAATTTTGATTTATTCAGATAATTTATAAATATAATTTCTGCTAAATGTTAAATCATTTTTAAATTACTTGAGTAATCTTTAATAATATTATGAAGAAAGAAAGAAAGCCTAAATTCTATTTAGATACATTTTTACAGGATTATAAGTTTTTCTGTATTCCCTACTATAAAGTTGCTTATGTACATAGTTTTCTGGAGTAGAAATATGTATAATAAATGATGTAAGCAATGACCATCAAGGTCACCGAGTTACTTGATCGGTTATAAATATTGGCAACCGTGTTGGTTATCCGCGCAGATAACTCATTACACCATAATAAGTCACGTTCATGTAATAGAATTATGCGGTCAGCGATCTACGCGAACGCTGAACCAAGTTTGCTAATGCTGTGGTATGGACATCATAATAGAATAGAGTAGATCTTTGCAGAAATTATGCCTATGTGTGCAACATTGGGAACCACAGCGTGTGGGCTGCGTGCGATTGGTGCGAATATGTTTTTCTTTATAACATCGTAGAAAAATGAATTTTCATACCGTTCAGTAAAAAGCGGTTTAGTTTCTTGTGCACGGTTACAGATAATGTTAAGCTTATTTGTTACTGTTTAGTGCGACGTAATGCAATTTCTCGATGTATGTAAGAAAATTATTTATTAGGTTTTTTATTGAAATTAAAGAACGCGCTATTCTATTCAACGCCACTGCTTCGCGTTTACCCATTACATTCTTGCTACATTCTTGAAAGTGACGCTAATGCCTTCAAATATATGTTCATGATGTGATTTTTGTGTTTCTAGACATTTGCACTAACACCACTTGAAATTCATGATGAGTGAATCTTGGTTAGGAATAATAGGTAGGTATATATATGAAAACTGCCTCGAGTTGTTTCAATTTGGCAAAAATAATGTTTTTTTTTACAGAATCATATTATTGCTTAAATTCATACGTTATATATATATATATATATATATATATATATATATATATACATATATACATATATATATAGATATATATATATATATATATATATATATATATATATATATATATATATATATATATATATATATATATATATATATATATATATATATATATATATATATATATATATATATGTATATAACGTAATTTGTATCTCTAATTTGTCATGAATATGAATTTTAAATCATATTCAATTTACTTAAATTTTCTGATTTATATATATATATATATATATATATATATATATATATATATATATAAATCAGAAAATTTAAGTAAATTGAATATGATTTAAAATTCATATTCATGACAAATTAGAGATACAAATTACGTTATACGTTTACTCATTTTTCATTTAACTTAACTGTTTTTGACAAAGTGATTACGAAAGGTGGTCTATTAATAGCTCTCATTGCTATTTTTTACGTGACCTTAAAAGATGATTCAAAATTATAATATTATTTCAATATCTAAATGCCGCTTTGCGTCGATGTTTATTTTTATGTAAACAAACCATTACTTAGCGAGCTGGTAGCAACATCACTTCCGCGTCACAACTATAATTAATAGTTACGTATAAGAACCAGTCTTAAAATGGTATCGAACCGGTGTGATTTGTAATTGGGTGTATTTAATTCAGATATAAGACAAAATTAAATCATTGTACACAGGATAAATCGTTAGAATAATTAGCAAACTGTGAGTTTCTTTGAAATGGTCACGCGCACCACCGTACGTCACGCCATAATTGCGAGTGCATATATGCAACAAGTCTGTGCACCGTCACACATAACGCCCACAACGTAAATATTAAACAGCGCGTAATGGAAATACAACCTCGGTTTATTTTACTGGAATAAATAATTGTCTTTTATACGCAAATGATACTCTGAAAACACTACAGTTTCCCTTACGAAAGAGATGTTTCTCTGCGTCTTTAAGAAGCAACTCTGAATTATTCAAATGCACACAGTTTCGCTCGTGTACTCAGATTTAATTGCCTGAGCTGAATATAAGTGGGGTTCTGCTTAAAATGTCTTATTGTTTCTATTTTCTGCATTTTCTTGACACGGATCGACTTTAAATCATCTTCGAAATACATTTTCCAATTCAATCTTTAGATTGTACCAGTTACACATTAAATATGTGATTTTTAGTATATATGTATGTATGTGTAGTGATTAATTTTTCTACACGTTGTCCGTCCGCCGGCGTGGCGTCCGTCTATGACCATGTGCTCACAGTTCACGTATGATTAACTTGGCGTGGATTCGATCACGACTTTTGTTGTGTTCTTTCACCGGAGATATTACACACACAGCTGAACGCATCGCGAGCGAAAAATCAACGTTTTATAAAATGTTTAATATCGGACGAGAAGTCTGACTAGTGCTCTACAATTATTGCAATTTGTCTACCATTTTACAGAAACTCGCAATTACGATTTCTGTAATGATCAATACGTATTCGGAGATTATTGCTGTTAGCCTGGGAAATTATTTGCAAACAACTTCTTATCAAAAGATGTCAAAATGTATACAGCATCCATAACAAATGATATCAGTACTCTTGTTCGGATCAATGTTGACAAAGTAGCTCATTCGTTGCAGATAGCGTCTGAGCATGTATCCAATAAGTTTCAACGTTACTTCGTTCTTCAAATAAACTATTTTCAAACAACTCTTTTTGAAAATTGAAGTTTGAACATGTCTTCTTACTTTGGTGAAACATCTCATATGCGACATACAACAGTAAACATAAAGTGAATCCGCGTCAAGAGAGCTGTTCTATTCTTAAAAATAATATGTGCTGATTTATGGATATAAACATGAAATTTATATACATTGTGCTACGTAAGAAACACTTTATTTGAGACGGAATTTCTTTTGTAAGAATTTACAACTGAATTTACTTTTCTGGTTAACCATTTCAGTAATAGTTAGAAAATTTATTACTATTAATCATTGGAAAGAAAAACTGTTTTGTAGCAGTTGTTACTTCACAAAAATTATAATGTAAGTACAACAGTATCAAAACCATTGTTTCTCAAAACAAAGTGGATATAATTAATATTGCTAAATTCGTATAACGTCAAATAGCTAGATAAAATAATCAGAAGAGATAATAGACAAATCTCTGAACTTGGTCGAATGTTACTACGTGTAATTGCAATGATGGAAACATCGTGGTTTTGTGTTGATTTTTTATTCTATGAATGCATGTGTATACCTGTGTATGTATGTATGTATATCTGTTAATATGTGTATTTGTGGAGTGGATGTCTGAAGCAGACAATGTGCACCAAGTGTGCTCGTTGCGACAATGGAGAGCTAACACAAACGAGAAGAATAATTTTCAGTTGAAAGCTACAGTATTAAACTCAGACAGAAGCTTTCAAACACTCGCGCGATGTGCACGAAACAAGTTTCAACAAGTACGTGCATCAAATACCCGCAATGATACCTACAACATCCCCTGTTTCCATCTGTCTCTATTTCCACATCCATTGCTTCTGAACCAGACAATGGATGCCATCAATAGGTAGGTACACATTCATCTAGCTTCATATTCTATAGCTGTGATCGTTTTATAGATAATACACAGATGAAGTAAAATAATATTTCATTTGATGGAAGTATCTAAAGTGCAGTAAAAAACGCTAGCAAAATAAACTGCTTTCCGCATATTTTTCTTGAAAAACCGGCTGAACTAAATGAAATTTTTTAGTTAACATTAATAACTGCCATTAGAACAAACTTGAAAAGAAATAATTTGAAATATTTCTTTAGTAAATTGAGAATAAAATGATCCTTCATGTCCATCATCTAGAATCATTTTCAATGACTCTTTCGACAAGAGTGTAGAAACCAATATTTGGCGAAATGACTCGCATTCTCCAGTATATATTACAAATGAAATTGAGTTTGAGAGTGTATCTAAAAGTTTTTCTTTGTGAAACTCAACGAATTTGAAATTAATAAATAATACAAGTATATTTTATTGAAAATGTTTCCCCATCATTCAGATATAAGATGGAACAATTTTATTTACTATTTCAGCCTTTTTTGTCATTCTTTTTTTCAATCACGTATCACATATCAAAATACCATTAAATTGAAAGAAGTATTTTACCAAAAGATCAATATTAATTCATAGCCTCATATTACTAGACATAAAAAAATACATCAGCGCTGTTATACAACCTGTAGCGAATAAAAACATATGTTGTTACTATATTATAAACCGCAAGGACGCAAGCTACTCTCTGAAGAGATAGTAATGTGTTTATTAAAAGTAGAAGAATAAAATTATATTTATAATATTAAGGATGTTCAGTAGGCGTTAAAATGCTACAGTATGTTTGAAACTACGCATCCAGTTTCGCGATTTCTGACAGATACAAACGATCACTATTGAAGCTCTTTTGAATCTCAATAATAAAAATCGTGCCCGTGAAACTGTTGTAGAATATTGTTAGATCGTGATGGTTTGGTTGTGCCCATTCGAAATGTTTCTTGTGAGAATCTTTTTGCATCTGCGCCATGTTTTGTCAATTGCAGTTAATGACCATGACCAAACGCTTAACGGGGAAAGATAGGTTTGTGTTTCTGAGTATTAAATCAACCACAATCTGACCGGAATTGTAATACAATAAATGATGCCACAAATTTCTATTTCCTCATCCGTTACACTTATATGATTTTAAATAAAATTGTGCTGCGGTGGTTAATGCTTCAATAAATATGTAAAATGTACCTATATATTGTGTTTTTATTATATTATTGTTTGGTGGCTAGCAAACATTCACAAAAACCACATGCATACATACACTGAGGTCAATTAAATTTTAGATTCATAAATATAAAATATCTTTCGCTATCCTAATCTCAATACATTCTCTTCAAAAAGTAACGGATGTACAATAAAAAATTGTTCTTCTTTCGGAATAATTTTCTCAAAAATTGCAAATTACATGAAATATAATTTAGCAAAAAATATTGCCCAAAATTATAAATCAAATACTATTTCTTTAAAAAATTGAATCATTTTGGTGAGCATATTTATAAATACTGTCGAACCATGCAAGGAATAGCTAAATTATCTATTGACCACAATTTTCTTCATATTACGACTATTCTATTTCTGAGTTATTTAACTTCCTTCCAGCACCAATTATTCTTGAAACCACATTATTTCAATAAGGATCAATACGAATACTAAATAAGCACACTATTATTTATTTTGGTTAAAATAGATTATAAATGTACAACAGAAAGTGTTTACGGATAACTTCTTTTTTTTTTAAACAAAAATGATATAGTCGTTCGTATCCTTGTTCATCTTTGGGTGATATAGGATCATATATCATAATATCTTAAAGTTGGAAAATATGCTATTTTATTTATTTCTCTTGTTTTTAACGAATATATATTTATTTTTGTTGCAGCATACTTTAACGGGTCACTCGGGCAAAGTAATGGCTGCCAAATTTCTGGGCGAACCATCAAAAGTTGTCACAGGCAGCCACGATCGTACGCTGAAGATCTGGGACCTCCGGAGTCGGGCATGTGAGTATATATGTTTTGTCTTTTTCTCTTTCCCTGACAACAACGATAGACAATCGATATATTTTCGTTGCTGCGTAGAGACCTGTCCGTATGATGTGTGATGTATGTGTGATGTATATGAGTATGTGTGTTTTATGTACACGCACCACTCACTTAGTGCGACGACCACAAGTGGTGACATCTGTCAGCGTGTGTGGACGTCCGCAATTTTTTCCCTGTTCTTTGTCACCTTTAATGAAATTCTACTGGATTTCTCGCTTCATTAGTCAAGATGGTTACGATTTAGTTGTGCGGATGGGTTGTTTGATATTTTGATAAGCATAAACATGCTTGAATTATTTTAAGAATAGAAATCCAACATCCAAACACATATGTATAATAGGTCACAACAAGAATTCACATACGTTTATATTGCGCATATATACAGATCATAATAATAATATACACTGTCTAAATGTATACTCATGGGCAGTATTTCGTATGCATATGTTTATAATCATAGTAAAAACTAAATAATTATTACTGCGACATCAAATAAAATTAGAATTTTATATTACATTTTCGTATGAGTAACATTTTTTTCTGCATGATTTAAATATAACTGAGAATCGTGGAAATGAATTTAATTTCATGATATAAATTAAATTTAAACATTCCTGGGTAATTTTATCTGACTTGGGTAGCGACAAATAAGAGGAACTTTCATCTCAGTTTGCTTGGATGAGTTAAATGTTTAAAATCGATGTTAACCAGTGAATTTTTCTGCACCAGCATATTCGTCGGAATTGATTCAGAATTAAATTAGAATTTTTCCGCATTTATCAGTTACCAATCCACGTCTTTGCCCCTTTAGGTTTCTTCTTTGTTGTAGCAATACATAATGCAACATAATATTTTACTCTAGCATTTCTTTGAAATAGCGTGATGCAGCATAAAACTGTGATATTGAAAGAAATATGTTAAAATTTGAATGTGATTAATTCAACTCGACAGCAACATGTCACGGCAAGCAAAATGCAATATTGTTCTCTTGTTTTTACTCCTGCCGTATTTTGTACCTCCACGTTTGCTAATATGTAATTTGTTTTCTGTGAACACTTACGTGCTTAGAATGTCGGCTCATTTAGCTTGGGTTGCCTTGGCGTTACTGGCACACGAGTATTTTATAATAAATAAACGGAACGCCAGGCGCCACAGTGATATATCACTGAATTCATTTTATTATTCCAAAATGAATAACTGTTATTACATCGGTGTCTACAGGGTTACACTAAATTCTAACCTAAACACAATACATGGAAACGATTTATGTGTTAATTGTTGCTTTGTGCTGTGTTCATATTGGGATTACCACCAATAAAATAATGTAATTATATTGTAATAATCAGCGCTGTTCTATAACTGTGAACTGAGCAAATTATATGATCCTAACTATTCATGGAATTATGTGACTGTTAATATCTCACATCAATAACTTTGTGGAATTTTAGATATTTTTATATTATACGTCGATGTTACACGCAAATGTAACGTGTTTTTTAAGAAAATGTTACCTACTTGCGTTGTATATTAGTTTCTTTTATTTTACGTTATATTTGATCATACATATATATTTACGTTGTTCATAATTTATTTTTTATGATTATTTGAACATATATATCTTACACAATAAAACCAAAAACCATAAAACATTATACTATACATCTGTCTCTCATTTAATATATGTTTCGCATCGTTGCTATGGATAGACCGCAACATAAATAAATGATATTTATTAATGTCAGATTGTGTTGTCAATTAAACGTTGCAAACTGATGCATTATTTCGTAAATTATATACAAAGAGACAAAAAAATACGTGTTCCTTTAAGTATATCTGATTTATTGTAAAACTTATTTTAAATATGAGTGCGAATTCGCACTATTAATTCCAAACACATTTCTTTATAATATGAATGCTTGCTTATATTTGCACAAGTATTTATGCATTAGAATATTTTCCTGATGTTTTATAATCGTCTTCTTTCATCAAATAAGAGGCTATTAAAGTGAATATCAACAAAGCTAAATTCATTGTTAAATAACTTTGAAAAGTATGCTGCGAGACTGTTAGAATTACCTTTCCATCGTTGACTATAAAGGAACAAAATTACTTGCCATTGCCGCATGCGAAACAGGTTCAGAGCATTACGTTCTGTCCTTCCCCTTGGAAATTCAATATAACACAGAACAACTTAACATTAGACATTCTCAATACTTTCTACATTACGATACAGAATTCACTTTTAAGGGTAGTAAATACACAGCATTAAAAGTTTTGTGTTTGAATTCGATTTCGATTCAAATTATTCTAATTCTAAACATTTACGGTTTTCCAATAGTCTTCCAAACTCAGTACATATTGCTTTTATTACTTTCTTATACGAAGTAGTAAAAAGGTATTGTAATCATGAAATAAAATCGGTCTCGAGATTTTAAAGGAAATACACCTTTTGACCTTCCTTAGGTTGAGTAACAAATTTTTGGTCATAATAGTTATATAATGAATATTTATTATCATACCAATCTAAACTGATATGCCTACTACGTATAGTAAAGTACAGTGAAAGTCACTCCAGATATTTAAATTAAATAAAACAATGATTTTTTTGTCTTAACAATAAATTTAATTTATTCACCATAAAAGTACAATAACGGTTGTCCACTGGCTTTAAAAACCATTTATTATCTTGAATATATTTGTGTCGGCTACGGTAGGATAGTTTTTCAAATATGACTAATTAACAATTATATTGTATTATAGGTATCGAGACGAAATTCGCTGGCTCCAGTTGCAACGATCTGGTGACGGCCGATGGGGCGGGTTCAACAATTATCAGTGGACACTTTGACAAGCGGATACGCTTCTGGGACACGAGATCTGATTCCACCAGTGCCAATGACATTGTACTACAAGGCAAAGTGACATCACTTGACTTGAGCAGAGGTTTGTTGTTACATTACGCTATTATATATCCGGAATTAATAATAGACAAACCACAACAATGCAAAAACACTATAATCTATTTTAAACTATTTTAAATAGTTTCGTTAGTTTATCTCAAAACGAATTTTCTTGTTAAACTAATTCGTGTTAAATTAATCATCATGGTATATTCTCAGTGGGTAAAATGAAAAATATTTACAAAAAATAATGTTCAATATTATTTTCTGGTGAATACATTTCAAAGTAATGTTCGTTCGACAACGGTCCAGATAACGTTGAAACGCGACGGTTTCACTGATATTAAAAATTATCGAAATTCCAATATTTGAACATTGTAACGTTAACGAGAAAACCATACCGTGTAGTGTTATACAGATGTCCACAGATTCCCGCGTTCACATACATACATACATACATCCGCAGAAAACACAACGGTATGAAAAGAATATGCGCCTGCCACTGGTATATAATTCATACATTATTTTCGAAATGAAATATTTCCATTTCCAACCGAATAGTATTGTTTTCCTGCTTGCTATTGTGTGTTAACGTACTTTCTTTGCTTCCGATGTTTTTATTATATTATGATTTCTATAAAAATATATATAATTTAAAACGAAAATCAACCTTCAATAGTGCAATCCTAAAAATTGTTTGTAGTATTTTAAAATTCTCTTCAATACTTTTTCTCGTCCTGATTAAGGTTTTTCTCACTTTTTGTAACTTGATTTGAGATGTGTATATTATTTTTTATTCATCCAGGAAATACCAAATACTATAAAATAATTATTCTCATGGAATTACTGTCTGGTGGCTAAATGGTTGCAAGACGACAGTTCCTTGCGTTAAAACGGCCTGTGGCGAAATGTACTAGGTCCATAAATGTATACTCCTGTTTTACGGTAGCGCAATACAATATTTTATTGCAAATTTATGTATTTGCATATCAATGGTCAATTAAGCGTGTATATTGTAATTAAAATGTAATTTTAAATAAATAGTCATAAATTTAAAAAATATTTAATACTTATACATGTGTATCTTTAATTATATATATATATATATATATATACTATATATATATATATATATATATATATTTATGATTCAAGATATATCTGAAATATTATAATTATTAATTTGAAATTCCTTATTTTATTTATGAAATTCATTAATGATTATAAAACTACTTTATCGCAATATTAAAAACATTATGCTATTTAAATCTATCGTTTTATCAAAACTACAACCATATAATGGAAAGAGGCATGGAGCCATGGAGTTTTATATGCACATACAACTCTGTATATTCTATTTACAAAATTCAATTAAATTTGTTTTTATCAAATCTATATAACCAATTCAATACAAATCGATTATATTTCTGAGTTGGTATCGCGGTTGGCGTTATACATATATTTTTTTTAGTCTTTTTGCCGTAGTTAATATCACTATCTGCTGTCTACGCGCGGCAAACATCTCATGGCTGTTGTGGTTTTACTCCGATACTATATAGTGACAACTGTCGACGATGAATCACACTATTTAGAAATACATCCTGTCTTAACTTTATTGAGCATCTAACCCCAGGCCAGGCTTTGCATATGCAAAGCCTTTTTTATGAGTTACATTAAAAACGGCAAATGAGAAGATTATAAATCACATAGATACAAAATACAATCATCTAAACATAAGTGCGATTTGTGATTTTAATACCAAAATTGCAATCTAAATTTCTTAAGTTCGTTAATCAACATAATTCGTACTTCAATTTAGGTATTGATTTTTTCTACTATAAGCTAAATATATAATTAATTTAATACTACAGTAGATTTCTTTTTTCTTTTCAGATTGCAATTATTTATTGGCGTGCGTAAGAGATGATACGTTGAAGTTACTTGATCTGAGGATGAACCAAATCATTCTTAATTTTAGGTAAGAATAATATTAAACTAACGAATACCCGTCTAAAATGACAGAATCACTGCAACAACTATTTAGTAACAACAAATTTACTAAATGTTCGCTTTACATCCTGTGAAAGTTAGAGGAAAATAGCTATCCGCGGTTCTTATTAGAACATTTGATTATCATAATTATTTTTAAATGTTACGGGGTCAATCAATCAAACAGATAGTTAATAAATTAAAACAATAGCCCTAAGTAATTTTTTTCGTGATTGAAATAATTTACAAATGAATTCGTTCCTATCAAACTAAAGTGAAAATGCAGACGAACAATCCAATACAAGTTTAGTTGTGCGGGCGCGCAACACGTAAAACAATGGTACGGTGTTAGTTGTTGGCAGCAGTAAAAGCCAATTATTCTGCAACGCTATTTAGAATGTAATCCGATGTACAATATTGTGTGCGATTAAATTGCCACTGTAAACATACGACATGCGATGTCATCACTGATTATTCGGTTTACTAAAAGAATCTAAAATGTTTACTTTATTTGCTATGCAAATTTTGTAAAAGTTTGCATTCCTATTGTGCAGATCATTAATGAATAAAACTAATTTCAATATAATAACAAATATTTTTCATGTACTTTTACATAAAAAAAGAAGCTAGATAATTGTACTTATTGATTTACTGCATAACTATAGTAAAATACTCATCAGAAATTACTACAACTTCTTAGTAACTTCATTTTTATAGATGTACGCTTTATATCTTGCTGTGATAAACTCAGAACGTATATAGTTTTACGTTTTCAATATTTACTCCTAATTTTATTAATAAATAACGCCTGGGTGTATGTAACACGCTGCGCTTATCAGTTGTTTTAGTTGCTACAATTGCGTTAACATTACAGTCTCGTTATTTAATATGTTAATCTGCCCGGCAGTCAGTCAATCAATTAAATGAAAATTATATTATTTTAATTTATTTGACATATCATAGTTTTATTGATTACTTCCAATTGCCACCTTTAATAATCAAATAGGCCATCATGGTTGAAACTATCACTCGATTTGCTCGTTTGTCTGGCATTTTAGCCCAAAAAGGATTTTTTTTTACTACAGAAATAATTATGTAAAATAAGTTAATTATGATAATTAATTTTGGCGGATTACTCAACGAAATGTTTCATGTGAAAGTATGTGCGCTCAAGGGTTGATGTTGTTAAATTATAATACTGAATCTACAAAGAGCTTATTGGAATAGTGATAAAATATTGAAGACATTTTAAATTGTGATTATTGAATGTTACCATATGTGGAGATAAATCCCATTTCTCATTTGCATTTGAGAAATTATTTATTTATGACGGAGATGTAACTGTATTTTAACAACGAACAGTATTGGTTTATGATGTATTGGTTATCGATTTATTCACGACAAATTTATTGTAATTGCTATTTAAAACAGTCGTATATTACATTTTAATATCTATTTTGTTCCATACAGTTAGAAATGCGAAGGTTAACAAAAATTTGTATTTACGTTTACAAACATGTGGCACATTTAATTAGCATTCAATTTCAAATTTTCGTCAAACATTTTTCTCTCTATCAATAAATTATTATAAAATGCAAAATTTTAATTTATATATGATTAATTAACTAACATTGGATCATTCAATTTAAATGTAGAGCATAATATGTTTTAAAATTTATATTAGCCTATTCAGTATGCCGAAATTTATTATATTTTAAAATGAATTTTTATTCTATATTATGCATTTTGGTAATATCCTAAACAAATACAAAATCCTGTAAAAAGCAATAATTTGAACGGCTTTACAAGGTATTAGAAAGCAGCTACATATTTATTTCTAGCTTACAATGACATTGAATGTAATCCTCTTTTAATGACATCAATCTCTTTAAAATACATTTATTAATTAATTGTATCGAGAATATCTAATACTCCAATAACGTCGCTACTTTAAACCCTGATATATACAACAAATATGAACGAAGCCATCGCCTAGTCATTATGCAGTACGCATAGTATCAACGTCTATTTGGTTACTAGCTTCAACACGTCAATGATAAAAATGCTTTTTGTTATCAATCTGATCGTTATCGTTTATACAGCGGGAAAAATACTTGCGTATACTCGTTAGAGCAAGGTATCACTCAAGTTTGAACTTGTTATCAGGAGCATATAAAGGGGTGGCATGTAACTATACATGGATATATAAACATCCAAACTAGGAGTCTTATCGCGAAATATAGATCCGTCAAAAAGGAGGAAAACATTATTTATAAATAGATAGATGAATCCGCGCGTTATTCTGGTTCTCTCGCAAACGTTGCCACTGAAGTTGAAATGGAAATGGTTCGCTTTGAACTTGCTATCTGAATTGCAGTTCAAGTCTGTTCTCGTCTTTTACATTCTTGCTTTGTGTGTGTGTGTGTGTGTGTGTGTGTGTGTGTGTGTATAGGGTCTTATCAACTTGAAAGGTGCAAATATTGCAGTTTCCAAGTGCTAAATGTGCACTTTCATACAGGTGAAATAAATTTGTGGATTTACGAGTTATTCAAATCAAATAGGATCTTCAATGTATACTGTATGTTCCTAACGCATTCAGACCATAATATGGTTCATCCTTTGCGCTAAAAGATTATATGCAGCGTATATTACTTAACCATAAGTATTTTACTTGCTGTATCAGTTTAGTGATCGTCTACATCCTAAAATATACATATATTCTACATTCTATTGAATGAAAAGTGTTTGCGGATGGATTTAGGTGTATTCTAAAAATGTTTGCTTGGAATAATAATTTTTTTAACTATGCGAAGTTATGCTTCGACAATGGGGTGAATGTTGTGTATGGTATAAACAGAAAAGGTCTGTGACAGAAAAGAGGATTTCCATTTGCAACAATACAGAAAGAGGAGTACGTGAGCGTAAATTGAAAGAAACGTGCGTACAGTAGAGTATAATTTGGTCAT
This sequence comes from Nebria ingens riversi, assembly GCA_018344505.1. Taxonomy (NCBI): domain Eukaryota; kingdom Metazoa; phylum Arthropoda; class Insecta; order Coleoptera; family Carabidae; genus Nebria; species Nebria ingens. Next base: position 146,616 of record JADQWA010000240.1, read on the forward strand.
CTTGAAAGAATGTTGAATGAATGGTTTTATGTGACAGATGGAAATGGATTGAAAATGCGTCCCCAGAGTAACTGAATATATATATTATTGAACATTAATTAGATGAAACAGATCGTGAGCAAGAGAAATAAATATATAAAAGATTAGTTAAATATAAATGAAACGCGTGAAGTATGTAAAGATGTATGACAAAAATTGATAAAAACGTAATCGCTTGAAAATTTGCCTAAATTTGAGAAAAGATGTTATATACTAGCTATTTTAAATTTAAGTATGCCAAAAAATCTAACTATGTGTATTGTATTTGATGCTTCATATATGACCAACTATGCTTTTTAAACTCTAGTTTTACGATCGAAGTTGTGAATATTTAAGGCTAGCTTGTGATATACTTTTTATTTTTACGACAGTTATTTCCTGTCAGAAAATAAAAATGAGGTACTGAAGCATCTATCCCACTTATCATGCAGTGTTTCTGAGTTTGCTTCTGTGTCGTGTTCACGTTGTAAACTATATTTGTAGTTTGAAGTTTCTATGGATGATCTTTTATTGAAGTTGCATTTTATTGTATATATGTATGATGTTACTAGAAAGACGATCCGTGCGTTTTTCTGTCAGATAACTTGGAAATCTGATATTATGTTGAAGTATATCTGTTGAGTCTCTAATCTTCTCATACATAATACAGATCGTATTAATATCGAATAAAAAGCTAATTTATTAATATTTGCAAATATGGACAACGAATATTGCTTTTATATATATATATATATATATATATATATATATATATATATATATATATATCCAGAAATATAAATCTAACTAGACATTAACGTTGTTTTTTTTTACAATAAAACAGGGGTTACCGCATAAAACAAAACGGACATTATACTTAATTTCGTTTCTGTCAAATACGCAAGTGGCGAAATAAAGAATGTTTACTTGTCTCGCGAACATGTAATGCTATAATTTTCTTGTTTTATTAAAAAAAATTAACGGAACTAGGTTAAGTGGTGTAACGCCAACAGGTCGCGGCAGATAAGTGCCGCTAGATGGCTAGAGTTTCGTGCAATTTTCGATGCCGACGCCGATGTCGCTAGAGTAGCGCGCGTGAAGAGACTGATATCGCCATAAAGCTATCGCTTTTATCTCACACCATTAATCTTGCACAAGTCGACATTTACAGGAACCGAATCTGGCCCGGACAAGTGTATTCTTGAATTTCTTTATGACGTCGTCGATGTTTGACTTGTTCACGCCTTACACATTCGTAACCCATTCCACTGTTATGCACGTACGCAGGCGTACTACGTTCAACATAAGGCGTACCTGTTTACTTATTTGCATCAATTACAAGCAAAAGATCATGCCGTAATCTTTTAACGTTAAAAGAGTTTGATTTTTCTTTATTTACAGCTGTGATGGCTTCAAAGTTGGTTGTGATTGGACGCGAGCGACTTTCAGCCACGATTGGCAGTATATCGCAGTTGGGTCATCAGATGGAAGTGTTTATGTGTGGGGAGTTGCTTCGGCCAAAGTGGAAACCATCCTCAAAGAGCATGCGTGAGTTAAAAATTTATCATAATACTTTGTGCTTGCTTCGTACGTGCATGTATCTATTACGAATGGTAACACTGCATATAGTGCTTATGCTCCATTGCAGGTCAGGAACCATATGCTAACATAACACGTATGCTTGTTGCTTTAAATTATGTAAACCTTATATTGATTGATTTTTATTATGCATGAAATGAAGTGCGCTTGATTAAACATTACCAGTTTTACATTGCAAATTTCCAAATTTACGTATACATTTATATTTAGAACAAAGAGGCGTATATTATTGTATTAATTTTTCATTTGGTCTAGAAAAACAAGTCTCTTATAACAATGCTCTATTTCCATATTTAATATCGTTAAAAACAGTTTATAGTTTGCAATTATCTTTAGAGAAAAGATGAATTTATTGAATTTAAGTAATGTATTTAAAACAAAACAAAAACGTAATTCTGTAGTTTAAATCTTCCTGAAACATTGCTTAGTACAACATTCAACGAAGTTCCACAAATTAAACTACGTTTCAATCAAGTAATCGATTGATTAAATCCGAATTTGTGTTTCCAACTTCGCTTTGAAGTACAAACAATTGACTAGAAATTTCTCATCGCAGCCGTGTAGAATCACAAGTTTCGTAAACATAGTGTGGTATAATTTTAATCCATTGTAATTAAACTAGGTTTAAAATCTAGTATAATCCTTTCCAAATGTACATTAGTTTCCCAACATTGAGTAGTCGCTGAATATCGAAAATTCTAGGACTTTGAACATGAATGTTACCTGACAGGTATATAATACGGAACCCTTCCAGCTATAAACTTTATTTTCATGTTCACCTCTTTCAAGGTTCACCCTATGTATCGACAAAGTTGCTGTGCACTATATGTAAGATGTGGGGTACTTGGAATTATAACATTACGTCGTAAAGTGTATCCAACCACTTACTGTAATTCACTTAAGCAAATAAATATCCGTGATAGCAAAAGGTGCTTCTGTTTTATGTTTAAACAATGTATTTATCATTTATTTTAAGGTTTGGCTGGTGGTATGGTATATTATAAACCGCGATATACTCTGCTTGGTAAAATCATATTAAATATTAATAACTATGTATAGCTTCCTTATGCTTTTGATGTTGTATGTACGTATGTGTTTTATTTTATCTGCTGTTCGCTAAGGATATTAACCAATTGCTTAAAGATGCGTAAGACAGTTGCAATATTTTTAATAGATTGATCAAAATTAGAATGCAACATGCATTGTTTTTTTTCAAATATTAATGGTTGCTGATAATAATAGCTTTTGTTTAGAAAAATGATGTTTGTACTTCTCAAATTTCAAATCATAATCATTTATAATTTTGCATGCCGAGTGATAGAAAAAACATCATTTACTTATTTAGTATTTTGTTATTTATCTGAGCTCTTTTTGAAAAATGTATAACGAAAGAAGAATATTTTATTGTGCAATACAACTTATAAACATCTGTTATCACAAAAAAAAAATATATATATGTATATATATATATATATATATATATATATATATATATATATATATATATATATATATATATATATATATATATATATATTTATATATTTATATCTATATATATATATATATATATATATATATATATATATATATATATATATATATATATATATATATATATATATATATATTTATTTATATATATATATATATATATATATATATATATATTATATATATATATATATATATATATATATATATACACGTGTATATATATATATATATATATATATATATATATATATATATATATATATATATATATATATATATATAATTTCGATTGTATTATATCTTAATATAAGAACATATTTTCATTAGACTATACGTGCTTAATGCTTGGTAATGTAGTGCACAGTTTAGTAACACTGTCTGTTGCATGCTTTATAAAGGTCATCTTCTGGAATATTCTCCAGGTCAGCTGTCACTGCCACTTCCTGGCATCCATACGGTACGTACCTTGTCAGCGTGGACAAAAACAAAAAGGTCGTTATCTGGACAGACATTTAATTTTATCGAGGATGAATCGAAAGTTATATTATTGTGAATTTATGCAATGTTAGGATTGAAAATTACTGATTTTTATAAGACTTTTCATATGTTTAAGTTAGTCTTGCGGGTGCAGTGAAGAAGTTATATAAATTTAGGAATTCTAAATTATATTTGTTAAATATACAAGATCAATGCCGGACTGCACACGTTTTGTCAAATGATTATTCGTGGCAGTGCATATATGAATAAAAAATACAGTTATCTTGCCTAAATACACCAAATTACTTTTTTTTTTATAAATTACATTTAGTTATTAAAATGTTTTATATTTTTCGAAGGAAAAACTAAATTGTTGCTAAGTTAAAAGGTTTTAATTCCTCTGTTTACAACATACGAAAATAGATTCATTGTAGCAATTTTCTTTTCTCGACTTCTTATGAGTCATAAATTTTGTTATACTGTTATTCGTGTAAATCTGTTTGCGTGTTATGGTATCATTATTTCCTCGTGGTTAAACTTGCGTTTAGTCAGTATCTTTTCTTTATTTTTTATGTGTTTATATTTGTTTGGTATACCAGAGTATTTTGGGTCTACTGCTACTAGTAACGAATTCATTAAATTAGTTTAAATATTAATAGATTTATTTACGAACCACTGGCATTCAACAATTTGTGAATCGGCGACTAGTACTTAGTACTGGTACTTTTGGCTAAGTACTGGTAGACGTAACTCAGATTTGAAAACCATTCAGTTGAATTTTTATAAGAAGTACATTCCAACACGTAAATAATGCGATAGTTTTTAACAAGTATACTAATTTAATGATCCGCATACGTCTGAAATTCATATTACTGAGAGGAATACAAATTTTCGCTATGGAGAAAATGATGTATGATATTTTAATCATTTGATTATTATAAGTATCACTCTAAACTATAAAGAATATTAAAAATAATATATTGAGATATAATTGTACTCTTTTTGGTAATATACGTTTTATGATGTTGGTAGTATGTTACTTGTAACATATATTAATTGGAATATTTTTCATATTGAATTCTGAGTGATAGAAGATCTATTTTTCTAGTCAAATTTTATGTAATTTCAACTATCCCCTTAACAATTCATGCAACAAAATTTATGAATCTAAAGAGAATCATATAAATGTGATTTATAATTATATTTACATCACAATATTGTATAAGTCATCACTTATGGTACCAAATAATAATTGTTTACGATATCAGTTTCAAATATATATATTTCAGTTTTAAAACGATTTAATAGTACCATATTTACTTCTCCATTTTATCGTCCATATTATTCCGGTGGAAGCTCAAATCACAATAAAAATGTTGATTAACTATGATAACACATACTTTACCCCTAGAATATATTTTATAGCTAAATGATTAAACTTTTATTCTGTTTATATAAAAATATTAAACATTGCTTAAAAAAACATTGAAATGCTATTCGAAAAATGATTTATACGTTCTTTAAGATATGATATGGGTTTCCTTTATGTTAGTTATTCTATAGTTAAAATAACGAATCAAAATTCCATTTACTTTGACAGAATAATTTAACCTGTGTCTCCATTATTTTAACTGAGGTGCAACTTTGACTTTAATTTGTAAGAAGTATATAAATTAATTGGCATCATTCGATTGAGAACGCTATAATTTATAATATTTATTTAAAATGTAAATACTTTTATTTGAAACTGAATATCAAATATATATACAAATACATCACGATATTATCTGCACAAATTTTAATCATGTCGACGTGCTCCAAACTGTTAAAATTTGGTATAAATTTACTTTATTTAGGATTCAAATTTTTATATGATTTTTTTTTGGACTTTGTTCTATTTTTCGTAAGGTAATAAATAATACGGTATTATATTTTAGATTTAATTACGCAATGGAAAATTTTTATGAAATTCCATTTTGAGACTACCTCAAATGAGTAAAGTTGAGCACGTTGATTCGTTTTTCCCAACTAAAAATTATTATATTTTATGGTGGCTTTTTAAACACCAAGTCAATAATTGTCTAATATTGGCTTCATATTATTTTTATGCATTTTATTATATTACTATAGATACAATGATATTATTAACGATATAAAATATCTTTGTCGTAAAGAATTTATAAACTGACTGTTGTCAAATATTGTACTTGAAAATGATAATCATGAATATGGATTTTTGTATAAAATTTATATATATGTAAATAATGATATGGTGTTGATATTTTATATTTCTCTATTCCTATCTACTTCCTCTTCAAATACGACATAAGAAGCTGTTTTGTTTCAAAACCTTTTAATGGAAGGGTAAGTTAGAATAATTCATGAAGTACAGTTTTAAAATTACAAAAATATAGTCCAAATAGTAATTTTCTTCTTTTCATTTTAAAATAGATCCCAAAGTGCGGACCACAGTAACTGACTGATGATTATAAAAAGTTTTATTAGCAAAAATAAATATATTTGAGTTATTTTCTGATGACCATCACATTCATATTATCTATTAGATCTTTGTGACTCCTAAATCGATAACGAATACACAATCTTTTTTTTTTTAATATACATTAACGTATTTTTTTAGTAAAGTTATTTTCTAATTTCTATATTATTACGGCAGTAATTATATAGGTATTAAAGTTAAAAAATAGGTGCCTTGTAGAAAGGAAATTAACGCCTTTCTTGTCATTTAAATAAATATAAGTCTGGAAAAGTTGTAATCAAAGAAACACGACTCGAAGAATTCTAGTAATGAAATTATCGAATTAGAATTTTAAGTGCTTTCAACGCTGCATTTAACATTTGAGTATTGTGTGTACAAAAACAAATGCAGTCGGAACTTAAGGGGAGGATTTCTTTTCGACAAATTCTAGTTTCACGCGAATTAATTTGCGCGTTGAAAGTTTGTCGGTTTCGGGTTTTGTTTCGCGTTAATCATAACGCTTTATTAAACATTTCCTCTGCTTGAAATTTCCATCGTAATAACACACCGGATGACGAAGAGAGAGACAGATTACGAACTCTGTAATTCTACCGTCCTTTCTATATATTACTCGGTTCTGGTACCATTCAATCTCTGTACAGTTTGCACAGAACGACTGAAGGTTCTGAAGTTCTTAGCGGGAACAGTGGACATCAAACGGACAATTGTGTTCGTGGCAGGTGCTGTTCCTGGTGTTGAAGAGATCCAGGGAACATGTGGACAATCCTCCTGGTAATTGTCCACAAATTGGACTATATATTTCTTAACAAAAGTATAAGCAACTAGTTAATTCTACGTTTTTACTTGAAATTAACGAAAATTAATGATGTGTTTCTTACGCTAATGGAAACAGTATGTGAAATTTCCATTCGTGCAGAGTATAAAGCCAAGAGTGCTTTATATGTGATGTTGATCAATAATCATGAAAAATAAGAAACGGTCAACATAAAAAGAAACACACAACTTTTCTATGTAATGTAATGTTTTTCGAAAAGAAAACTTTGGTATATTACCAATATTTACATTACAGCTGTATGAAATTTTAAGTTCTACACTAAGTTGTGATTACTTGATATAGTTTTATTTTGATAGCTTACGAATTCAAATACTCATTCCATTCAAGACATTCATACTTTCAAACACCAATGTATAAAATTACAACCGTCGTTATGTTTTTTTTATTACTCTTAACTGAACATACATAAATGTCATAGTAAATTGAATATATATCCCTATACAAATATCAACGATTAGGCGGTGGTATCAGTAAATGTATTTGGTTTGAAAGAACGAATTAGATTTGAGAAATAATTGAACCATCGACGAAGCGGTGAGAAGACAAGCGAAGGAATATTGCTCGCAGAAGAGGAACAGAGAGAAACGTCGAAGAGTGTGGTTTGTTCGCGGAAAGTCGGCGGGATTCGATTATCCTGAAAGTAAATTTGCCGGCGAGAGGATTGCTTAAAATAATGAAAATAAATGACAGAGCAGAGACCGCGGCACGTACACCGGCCTCTAAATCAATATCAAGGAGGCTTACGATATATACGTCCTTGTCTACCGGGGCCCCGGCTGTTACTAATCTGTTGAGTTAATTATGAATGTGCAATCAATAACTGCCCGTACCTGTTTCACTAGGATAAAGTTATTTATGTCTTTGATCCACTTGGATTTTATACGACGGGCGCAAAACTTTTATATATTTTATTTTCTTCGCTTCTTACCGGAGCCATGCTCTGCCACATTGCGAATTTAAGCATCGAAACTTTACAGTTTCGTATGAACAACTTTCCGTTCTCCGTCTTTGTCTCAGAACCGCTTTAATCAGTTGAAACTTAAGTAGTAGTTTTCAAATATTTATTAAAGAAACTATCGTGAAATGTATATATGCCTTTCAAATACACTGTGACTTGATTCGCAGAAATCAAGGATAATTAGTTTAAAAGTTTCTAGCATGGAAATATATTTAATTTTACATAAACTGACATCGTTAAAAAGTTAATATCAATATTATCTATATATGTTTGCACAATAAACAAATATCCTTCAGAAAAGCTTTTGATGAATAATGTTGTTCACTGATATATCTTCCTTTCATAAAATGCCACAAAAAAAAAGACATACCTTATACGCCAAATAACGTTTCAAATAAGATAAAAACAAATGGCATATCAGCTGTGATATAGGTGTGGTGTTAAGTAACATTGAATGTGGTTTTAATTAAATTTCGTCCCTGGTGTACTAGATTTTAATCCCGAAATATATAACGCAGTGGCGAGAGGCGCGTAGTACGGAGATACGAACACGAACAATAAAAATTAGAGAAAGTTTGAGGCGAGCTGCCACGGTACAGTGCAGCACAGGAACACATAACTCAAATACGAAAAGTCATTACTGGGACCATTGTTTAACGTAAACAACATTTATATGAGAGACGCAAAAGAGGAAATGAGTTTCAAAAGAGAGGGTCACGCCCTTGTATTAACACCAAGTCACGGTACACCAACGCACATTGCATAGAAAAGTTAAATCAGGAATATAAAACTAAAACATCGGCCATGTGCTGGCCCTAAACTTTCATTTACGTAGTCAGTATATTTTGATTTGATAGTATATAAATTAAAATGTTTAAATTTAAAAGAAATATGTTCATTCATTATGTCCAGTAAAATTGTAAAGTTAGTTTATTGTCAGATTTCTAAAAAAACATATGTATTTTAATATAATTATTCATTACACATTATTACCAAAAATTATTATGGCTGGACATTTTTTAGTTTTCAAATGCACTTTAAACCTTACAAAATATTTTCATATCATATTTTAAATTATTTACTAACCTTTGCAACGTTTTTTCACTAAACTTATTTGTAACACTGACAATAAATGTTAAATTTCAAAATATTTGAATATTTAAAACAATTGACATGCATAGTAGATGCGATTTATTATATATAATTTCCAATACCTACGTAACTATGGCAATATCAATAAGATAAGATCTTGTAACTGATACTTTTTGAAGAAATGTTTCAAACAAAAGTTGTGCAGAATACTAATATCTTTCAATTTTACTCTAACTATATTAACTGCAAGTATAGCCGTTTCGGAGATATTGCAGAAATTACAAAAAAAGTCTTAAGTAAACATGCACTTCCGGTTTGTATATGCTTTTCAAAAATAGGAGGTTTTCCTCCCAGGCATATACAAATCTTAAGTTTAAAGTTTCATAATTTTATCTTCAACAGTGTAAGCTGTAGAGTGCATACAGACTCACAGACACACACACAGACACACACACACACAGACATACACACACACACACACACACACAGACGTCATTCCAAAAATAGTCAGACTCGACTCAGGGAAGGTCAAAAGGTGTATTGCCGTTAAAATTTCGAGATATTTTTTTTCGTGATTACAATACTTACTTATTACTTCGTAAAAGAAAGTAAAAATATTACGAGTATTCTTCAGAATGGTCTCTGATCAACTAGATCACAATAAATGTTAGGCAAGTACTAAATAACTAAATACGATCCTATCTAAACATGAGAAAAAGTAGAAAATAAAGATTTACCGCATGGTACTCACCGATGATTATGTAAGAAAGTCGTAATTTTTTTTCGATATTTTCAATAATATAAATTGCAATTGTATCAAATGGTGTAATTCCAAGCTTGATTGTAATTTTGTAAGCATTTATATATTTTTAAAAAGCTTTTAGTCTTTTAAAGATTATACTTATTAATTATTACTTTTAAAATTGACCCACCCCTAAATTTCTTCTAATCTAGTAACTAAATTTTTCTTATTGTCTATAAATAAGTATTACTTGATTACAGTATTTATACGTTCAGATATAATGCCTGCACGACATGCTATGTCTGAACAATGTTTAACCTATGTATACCAATTAGCGCGAGACATAGTAATGCCTTTCGGATTTCATTAATAGAATACTTTCTGGTTGGAAAATAGAAATTGTCTCGCCAGTAGTGCGTCTTAATTCAATGATGTACACCAAAGGTACCCGTCCGAAACACGGAACAGATTAAGAGTGACAGGGTGCGACACTACGAAAACGATATATGTTCGGTGGTCGCCGGTGCTATAGCTACGGTGGCTAAGACTCCCAATGAAGATATATGTGGTATTATCGGGAGCGGCTGTTCTTCATTTAGCGAACAGTGGAGAAGACGCCGACCCCCGCACAGATCGATGTACTCACATCTGAACTGTGGCGTCTACAATCACGGCATGTAACGCCGACGAAATTTATTTTTAAAGTTGTCATCATGTTTTGTTTCAACATTTCTAATTTATTTCACGAAGTTAGACTGTTTTTAAAAGAGAAGGTTTATATTCTAGCATCTTAGTAATGAAGTTCCTTTTTGAATTGTATTCAGTTTTAAATCAAAATATTTCCTGCAATCAATCATGTAAATCTTCAATATATATTGAACAAAAGACGCGAAACACATTAATTTACGTTTTAAGAAAGTCGAGATTAGGCTGCTACAGATTTTTTTTCTATTTCCTTTCTGGAAGCGTAAGCACTGACTGATGGCTTCGCCTCTAGCATCCTTCTGAATATTAATTATACTGACGTTCAATATCGTCCAGGGTCGTTAATAGTACAAGACATGCTGCTCTAAATTTCTTTAGCAGACAACACGTTCACGATGCCAACGACGGAGACAAGAACTTTATAGAATTAAGCGGCACCGCTTATGTCAGACCTGAGGCAATTAAATTCAATTAATCAACACTAATGGAAGATTATTTTCTTTAGTATTAATATCGAAATACAGATATCAAATATAATATACCAGTCTTTGTTTATATATATATATATATATATATATATATATATATATATATATATATATATATATATATTCTAAAGAAACAAGGTAAATCGTCTTTCGAATGAAGTGGAAAACAACCCTTTTTCATGCAGTCTTACTCAATCTTTAGGATCTTTACATGAGAATACATTTTATTTATATGACTTGTAAGAATCCCGAATAAAAAGGTAAGCACAAAAAAGTGAAATGTAGAAGAAGGAAATTGAAAGGAAACCTCAATAAAGCGAATGATTTAGCGGTAAGCGATATTTAAATAGGTAATCAGCTAACCGTACAAGATTACCTCTGTGCAGTGCGCGGCATTCGGCTCGAACGTCCACAGTTCCCTAGGGGGAATGGTATAAGTAAGGGTCACTTTATACGAAATCCTCTGGAAATTGAGGCTATCGCCGGGAGATTGGACATTGGTTTCGTGAAGCAATCCGTGGTTCACCAACTGCGCGCATGCCTACTAAACCATATACGTATACATCTATACGAGCAAATACATTTTCGTCAGTATTACCGTAACTATTTTCCGTCAGCACCAAGTGTCATGGGGATGCCGTACCTGAATTAAATTAAATTCACTAGTATAAGATATGTTATTGCCACACGTTGATTGTAAGTGGTGGTTTGAAACTGTTAGTTTCGAGTTTGTTCAACGCAGTCGACCACAGACTTGCATTCTTGACAATGACATAGCCCCTAGCTGTGATGTATTATACTACTATGTTCTCCAACCTTTAACACATTTACGAATGTGTGTATATACTGAAAAAGGTTGAAACGAACGAACTTGAAAGATAAACAAGCACTTTAATGTCTCGAACATGCAACGGAGTTTGTTTTTGAAGAAAAACATTGATAGATAACAAGTTGTAAAATCAGTCGTGTTTTGATAACATTTACTTCTTCAAGGAATCTCCCCTTATATATTTATTTCAAATATTGAAACATCCAATTTCCTTTATTGCGATACGAACGACAACGTTTGTGTACTTTTCATGATTTTGTAAATTGCGATGTTTTCATACAAAATGACAACCACCTTGCTGTCAATATGAGGCATGTACACAAACTGGCGCGGTACTATAACGGCTACTATCTAGCAAGAAAAACAGGGCCATTGCTTCTCCCTCCATAGCCGTTCCTGATTACGTATTCATTAGAAATTTCACATATTCTCATAGAGAAAACGTTTTGCTACGGAATATTGAAATATCATATTGCATTTCAAATTTAGTATTTAATGATAAATATAATTTTGAATGAAAACATTTGTAGCTTTGGCTGCAGAACTTTCACACATAGACACACATGGAATTTCGAAAATAGTCACACTCGAATCAGAGATGCTCAAAATGTATTTCCGTTAAAATATCAAGTTAAAACATTTTTATGCGTACTATACTTCCTTATATACGTTCGTAGTTATACGAAAGTAAATATAAGTGATTATTAAGTTTTATATGGTTGTTGAAATAAACGACACAGTTAGACTGAATAGCCCATCAGATATCAAGAACATAATTATATTTGCCAGCTTGAAATATAATCTGATAAAAAGTTAAAGACGTCATCACGGAATGCCTTAGAAGTTGGGTATATATGTATATAGTGAGTGTTGTCGGGTGCACAAACAGAAACGTCTAATTAATCACATGGCGTAGCGCGACGTTGTTTGCCATACTGATTTTCAGGCAGTTAATATACGTTTAAGTTTGTGTGAGTGACACAAATTGTTATCACCTCGGTGTCAGGAAGCGGGCGGTTGCGACACATCGCAGACAACCGAACCGCAGGAACACAGTGCGACATGATCCCCACCAGCACAGCACAGCGCAAGGGGACAGAGGTTATACCACTCATAATGTGGCGGGCAATAGTCTAACCGCCTGTGCACTAGTACCGCAACATCAGGCATGTTTTGCTGTGGCTCCTATTTGTCAAACAGGCTCTCGGGTGCCGTTATGCGAAGAACAACAATATCCAATTGCTACACATATGTGTACATACATACATATATGTATGTGCACATACTCGCACATATTTGCACAAACAAATGTGCACAAGCAAATTTGCACATGTGTGTTTGCCAACAAAGAACATGAAAAGAACTTTTTGACGCACATATTTTACTAAAACGTAGTTATTAAAATATTAATTACTTAATTTGACCTAGGTAACGTCACAGTTTAATCGTAACTAAACATATTGTTAATAAATACTTATTGATGGTACTTAGCTATTGAGAATCCTAATTGTCAAACAGTAGTCGTTACTATAGTAGATTTTGTTTAACATTTATTAGATTTTCTTTATTTTATTTAAAAAATCAAACCAAACGTAAATAATCTTAGCAAAATTCCAGTATGACAAACAGGCCCCAGTAGGGACCCTACCTAACTTAAATACGCCTGTATGACGATATTCCCACCCCCTACAAATTATTTGGAATACTTATTCTAATTTGTGTTTTTGAGCACGGAGCACACACAATTTGTGCTGTGCATGCATGATGTATTGTAACATTGGGTACGACACAATGTTACACATCTGAAAGAAATTTGGATTAGAAGGCGAACTGCCATAGGGTGCAGTGTGCAAGTCTGCTCACACACTGCGAATACTTTAAAAGGGGGACACCCAGTTAACCAGGACTGGGACGTCCGAAAAATGTTAAATCTGAAAGTAAAGTACAGTTAGTTATTGAGGGCCCACCTCGCTCCTGCGGCAGGCCAGTGTTTCGAGATTTTATTATGACCAAACGAGATGGTCGAACCAACCAACAAATCAATCCGGTTCCCAGTGAACCCAATTCGGCACTGGCACAACCCTACTGCACCCTGGTCGTACAGTAGAGAAAACTCGTACCGTTCCAGAGACACCAGGCACCCACCGTACATCATACAATGTACGGATAGGCTTTCTTGGACGATTCGTTAGTCGGTTGTTTGCAACGCGCCAATATTAACAAGTGCCACCCATCTCATTTAACCGACCGTGTACTTATGACTCTGCACATGCACGAGCTAATGTACCTTTTTACACCGCACCCCAGACCATCCGTGTCACTGGCAATGACCATCCTATCGGTATATCCAACCTAAAGGCACATCCGCAACCGCCAGCAGATTTACGCTATACGAACATGTTACTCACGCGAAGCAGGACACAGAAGGAAGCTACGATAGACGGCATGCCAGTGAGCAACAGACCCCCAAGACGAGAACATATACTTAGTACCTCCAGCACTCGTATCAGATGCTGATCGACGTGTAGTGACGCAGTCAAAAGTACTACAATCGGCTAACATATTGATGAAATCACACCTAATGATATCAGCGTTAGGTATGTGAATTGAATTGCGACCCGCCCAACCCAAAACACCCGAGACCCGAATTAAAAACCCAACCAGAATGAATGCAAACACCCGAGAATCTAAAACACGCGATCATACTAAAGTATGTACAACAACGATCTGCTCCTGGAGCAGAACTGCCTCTGTGCGTGTGTGGACAGTATGCGATATCGATACAAAAGATCTTCATGTTGTTGTTGTTGTCTGGAAGTCCAACGGTGGTTGCTCCAACGATGTCAAGGAGGAATGTGTATTTACAAACGGAACGAAACAAGAAGGAACTGAAGAAAATACTTGCTCGAACCGTAAGGGCAGGTGCTACCGCATATATTTGAAACCAAAGCGCGTGTTTCAGACATATGCAGACATTTTTTTAAAGAAGTTAAATGAACCATGGTAAGGTTGAATTGCTTCAACCACCACTTCATCAGGTTCTGCAATTATCAGGAGTGGTTTGGAACAAGTTATTCTCTAAAGTTGACAATTGTTTTTGGCATGTGCTATTTTATATTATTTTAGTTAATTTTAATTGATGTCATTTAATTTAAAAAAGTTATTGCTCAATATGAGTGAATTAATTTATATTTCCCAGTTGTTTAACCATTTCTGAATACGCGCCGTATTCAGAAATTGTTAAAAGAAGATAGAAGAAGAAGCATTACAATATAGGTACACCCAATGACAGTGGATTCTTTAAACATTTTGCATCCTATAGTAGAAAATCACTGCTTGATACGCACGAAGTATATTAGAAGTAGAAATGGTACTCACCAAATCCAAATCCAACACTTGTTCCTCTCCTATACCACAGCTGAAGTTCTAGCTGTTCCTGTTAGCGATTGATTGCACTGGATTTTATGTCGCGATATCATTTATTTTTAATCAATCACTAGCACTATTTTTATTCATGAATTTACTACAACTATTTAAACACTCACTTTTGCTATCGCAGAGTTTTAAACGGAAATGTTAATTTATTTTTAAGAAACTTGCAATATAATATTTTATAGGGAATGACAGATATTTTACGTAGTCATTTCACTAATTGATAAACACTCGTGGAAAAATTCAAATAAATAAATCACTTGTTTACGAATCGGTTGGTACATACATATATTTATTCATATAAATAACAATAAAGAAAGAAAGAAAGAAATAAACTGGGAAATATAAAGATAGCACATGCCGGATAATAAAAAATCACTTACTTTTTCTATTTTTAAAGCCCTTTGGTTGTTGTGGATTGGTCGACCCTAAAACATTAGCAAATACATTAGTAATCATGTCTAGTAATTAAACAACGCAACTGTTTTGAATATTTATTTATTATATTCCGAACTCAAAGTTAAGGAAAATAATTAAAAACACTAAATTAATGAACGAATTTTGTAACCGGTAAGCATGATTCGAAATAGCCATGTTCAAGTCACACATTCAGCGTATTAGATCAACTATTTTCATTAAAATCTAATCTATTCAATCTGATATCACTATACATTTGGTCGAATATCAATTATCATTATACTAGTTAACTTTTAACACCACAAAACATATTAGAAGTGCTAATTAAACCCATTTTTAATAAGTTTAGTATTCACAAAATTCAGCTGTCATTCGTGGTCGCGTGTGCACTGTGCAGTATGCAATATGGCGGCGAGATGGCAGGTCAAAGCCTACCTCGTTCGTTTAATATTAATATTATTAAACTACATATGTTTTTAATATGAATGAACAAGTTAAACGTTATATTTGTTGTAAATTATTATAAATTAAAGCATTTAAAATAATATTTGATTTGTAATACATTTCTAAAGGAAATTTATTGTTATTTAAAAATTAAAACAATTTAAACAAATATCCAATATGTAAGAGGCCCATTCTTCCAACAGCCCCCCCCCCCCCTTCCTACCCTCCATCCTGTAGAGAAGCATATACATATATATATATATATATATATATATATATATTATATAAGATGGCAACTGAGAAATATAAATAGGTACATGGCATAATAATAAAAATTACCTTAAGTCTCTTCTACTTCGAATTTGAGGGACTGCTTTATGAATTACCCGGTTGATCCTGCAACAAAGAAAACATGCAAATATTCTAAATATTATTCTATAAATGTTTGTGGTTAGTAACATTGTTTAACAATGTTTTAAAATCCTAATGTAGTCTTTTAAAGTATCAGAAATGATGTAACGTTATTGACAACATAATTATATATCTTTAAACATCTTAAAATAATTGTATTTATATTAATAAAAAAGCAGAAAATGTCTATTACCTATGGAAGGTTCGCGAAAATTATAATAAGTAAGCGAGCAAACACTAGTAAACTCCCGTAAATTATTTGTACACTAACTATAGTACGAAACACACTATTTTACGCGATTTAAACAATTTAACGCTATTTTAACAACAATTTATATAGATTTATGTAGATGCATTAAACTCATACATATAAAATGAACTTTTCTAGTCGGCGTCTATCGAAAAACTAGTTGGTTCCGGACGGATTGTACGTAATAACAAGTAATAATAAAATAAATGTCAGGTCTTTATACGTACATAAGATAAACAAGGATAGATACATTTCAGAGTACATGTGTCTATTTGTGGGGATTATTTTATCAATATAAAAATAAATTTACAAAGAAAATTTCTTTCCTCATTGATCTACAAGTACCAAAGGTTAGACAAGATAAGAAACTGCAGCTTCAACTGTTCTTAACTTTAAAATAAACGATGCAAACTATATATGTATATACCCGAGTGAAATGTAAGGATGTAAATCTTTTTTTATCGACGATCGTAACTCGACAAATTTTTATTTCCTTGAAAGATTCCGCCCATTACAGCTTGGTGCTTGGCCAGGCTAAGAAAGAGTGTATCAGGACCTAGATTAGCCCCTATTGGGAGGGGTCGTATCGAGAAAGATGACTTCTTCTGTTTAATGATGAACCGTAAAAAGAGAATCATATTAGCAGCGATTCAATTTCTGGACTCGGTATCTCTACTCATGTAAATGCATACATAAAACTCGATGTAGATTATCGTTTCGGTGCGCCGTAAATTGTATTTATTTCCGCGTATAAACTGGGTATTCGTAAAACCAGAGTATACGATAAAACTAAACATATCTTACAGCTCAAGGTGAATTTATCGTTTGGCGATCTTACACCATTATTCAAGTTAATATGTTTTTTTAAAGGCGTTATGTGACTGCAGATATATTTTTGTTTGGATATTATATTTTTCTTACAGTCAAAAGACATTCTTATAGACAACTTATTTAACATATCAGATACGTACACTCTTAGATAAAACATTTTTTACTATAAGTAAGAATGTTGCTGTCTCAATTGTCACTAATAAAAGCAACTAATTTTTAGTCACTGCAACAATATTTTTGTAATTGGAACAAGAATATTGCAGTTACCGCAACAGAATGTATTTAGGAGAAATTCATAGTTACGGTAACGTTGTTGCAATGCTAAGAATTTCTTAAATATGCATACTTCGGTATTGATACCTTGATCTATCCGATACGTGACGTAAGTGATCAGAATATCAAGTTATCCTGTGACGTCAAGTATTTTATTATTTTCAGTTCTGCATGCTTGAAATTTGAATATAAAACACAAACTTTTACATTCAACAAATTTGCTTCTCGAAATAATGGTAATAATATATTTATTTGTAATTATAAATATGTATTATTGGTTGTTTGTAAAGGCAATAAGCTT
This sequence comes from Nebria ingens riversi, assembly GCA_018344505.1. NCBI lineage: Eukaryota > Metazoa > Arthropoda > Insecta > Coleoptera > Carabidae > Nebria > Nebria ingens. The sequence goes on from JADQWA010000240.1 coordinate 164,712, forward strand.
ACAAATCAATTAGCTGGTTGTAATTGCATGTGACTGCATTGGGCAAACGCAATTTGAAAACTGTGCACAAGATCCGGGTTATTAGTTAACTATTGGCTTTCCAGTGTTATTAACTACATACTGTGTGGGACAGACACATTTATTTTAGCCTCAAAACAATAGAAACGTCTATTTGAAATCTGTGCTCAATTTGCCCATTACAGTTATAAATTACTGGGGGCCACTGTATTCGATTCGCAATTTTTTATATCGGTTTGGCGCTGCTAACGTTCGGTCAGCGGCTGCTCAATCGGAGAGGCGTTGTGTTTGAAGCAATTCTACGAGCGCTGTACGACAGCGACCGTAAACAATTGATAAATTAAATTTAAAGCAGTGATTTTTCAAACGGAATTGGTACAAGAACGCAAACACAGACAAAAGAAACATTCTCGCAACGGTACAAAACATTTACGAAATTAAAACAATGTTATTTGGAATTAATCTGACGTATAAATACATCACAGAATCTAAATTTAATAGAAAATGAAAAAAAAACAACACTAATATACATGTTATAAGAAAATAATAAATGCTATGTATATACACATTCTTGTACCTATATATCAAATAATATAATTTCCGTTGTAATGGATTGAGAAAATTGTTAAAATTACGTATAATTATAAAAAATATAGCAGTATTGTCTGAAATTTTTAATAAGAAAATAAATCCTCAGAATATGCAGATCTAAATAAAAATGAGACACTGTCAAAATAAATTTATTACCTAGTCATAATAAATCTACTTTCTTTTTTTGTAAAGTTCTTAAATTATATTCTGATTTTATTAATATTCAAAATGTAATGATAACTTTAACGCGAATATTGGAAATGGATATAAAAATCTCAATTTTCAAATGTCATTTTTTTAATGCGCAAATAAAATTGAATGTAGCTTTGCTGTCTATTATTAGTGTCGGTGTTACTTTTTATGCCATGTAAAATTTTACTGCCTTTAAAATTTTATAGACAATTCAGATATGCCCAATATTAATGTTTTAACTGCATTGATACTTATGAGTTACTTGTAAAATACAATTTTACTTTTAGGATAAATGTTTGTTTAAAAAAGTTAATAAGTTCGAAATTATTATCTGTTTATAAATAAAACAAAAAAGGTATGTATTTTAATTTAAATCATAACAAACTACTATAAATGGGGTGAAATATACCCCTTTTCAAGCACTTCCATTCCTACAATCTTCTTACAGACGAAATGTCCCCTTGCAAAGCACAACGTTTGATTAACTATTCAAAAGTGGATCACTTTTGAGTCTTTACAAATCCCTCTAAGGCAGACGGAGTCTTGAGTGTGTGTAGCTTGTGTTAGGATGTCTGTGCACCGTTCAAATCAGAAATGATTCTTATATAAAAACATGATATTCTTTGTAGAACTGCGCATGCGTAATGTAGTTGTTGGTTGTCGTATATGTCCAGGATATTAATGCGCGGTCACTGCGACATACGACAAAAGCCCGGTCACTTGACAAAGTACGGTCTGTGTCCAGTCTCATCGTGGACATCTCTTTGCAAATCCATCTCTGTGTGTCCGTATTCGGTTTAATCTGATTGATGTCTTTCTCTTCATTTATTCTCGTGATTATCTAGATTATTGTCTTTATTTACGCAATATATTACTACGTACAAAGTTCTAAAACTGTATAATTAACATGTTTTTCTTTGTCGTTATAAAAGTAGGCCTGCCACGTTCGAGTCTCAGGAACTTACTAATAACGGGTTTTGGAAACTTACTATTGTATTCAGGGAAAAGTTTACTGGGACCTTTTGTTAATGTACCTTTAAAATAACAATGACACACTGAGTTATTTTTTAATCCTAACAATTGTCAGACATATAGTAAATCTTGTTTGTGTCATTTTGCTCATATTTCAAAGAAAATTTATTTAATATATTATTTAAGGTGAACCATCAGGCTCGTTTAGAAAAACATCGCGCCTTGCAAATGAAAAAGAAAAAAATACCATTCGGTGTGTATTTCCATAAAAAATGTCTGGTAAAAATGTCATTTATTTTGATCTTGTAATAATGGAGGAAAAGAAATTAAAGCTATGAAAAAGTGCCTATTTTGGGGGTTTTTATTTAAAAAAAAGAAAAAATTTCATTCGATGTGTATTTGCATTAAAAATGCATGGTAATTTTTTTATTTATTTTTTTCTTTTTCATTTGCAAGGCACCATGTTTTAGCGAACTTGATGGTTCACCTTAAATCCTACTTTAAACTAGTATTAATATATAAAATTTGATTTCGAATTGGCCAAACCATAATTTGAATATAGTTAAATATCGTGTGTTAATACCTATCACGCAGTAAAATTATTGAATACTGCGTGAGATTTCTAATATTTATTATTAATTTATCAATTCATTCATTCAGTAACTGCAGAGAGATTAATATATAAAAAAGGATGCTATTAATATACAGACTATCAGCTGTGACACTTAATTCACTTATGAAGCTAAACCTTCCAAACTTTGTAAACAATTGAGTCGTTTTTTTTCTTTTGACGATATGTCATATGCTCAAGCTAAAGTTACACATCATATGTCACAGCGACGTCACACTTCGTGAAAATGTAACAAATGTAGCATAAAAAATGAACCGCTGCTGACCTGAGGGCAAACAAGGCTCAACCAAATACAGCAAATGCCTTTCCCTTTACTTGTGACAAGGGTAGGTGTTCTACAATGTTGATTTGAATTACTTTTGCACTCACGTACTCTTTGTCTTTGTCGTTCTAGGACAAAAACAAAATTTTGGAATAATGGTGCATTGTTTTGAATGCCATACACGGAGAAATATGATTGGGACAGATACAATATTGTAATAAACACATGTATTTATATGCAATTGTATGATACAATACTAGTACGACAATTAAGTTTATTTCTTATTTTTACAATAACATTCTTTATTTTTAAATGGTTTCTTTGAGTATATTATTTTTTCATTGATAACTTCTTTTAAAATGACAATAAGAAATACAATATTACAAATGTTGAAGACAAAATAGGAAGATTGATAGCAATGAAATAATATAAAATTACGTACACATTTTTGTGTAAGTAATTTTATATTATTCATTGTTATCAATGTTCGTATTTTATCTTCAACATTTGTATTTGTAATTATGTAGGCGACCGGTCGTAAATTTTAATAAATTCATTGGCTCGTTATGGAAGAAGACGGTTTGTTCAACATATACAAACCACAACAGGTTTATCATATTTCATTATAAACAGAGAAGTGCTATTCATTTTCTATGAATATACTTTTTAATAAAAATTACGCAAAGATGGTATTTTAAAAATAATATTATTATACAACTAACAATCGCTGTCAGTTGCATATATGTACATAGGCATTATATTATTAATATAATGCTTAGGCGTTATATTGTTATAATGAGAAGGGAAATATAAAATACAAGCACGGCTAGGAAAACTTATACTGGCCACAGTTGTAGTAGTAATTTAATTATTTTTGACGGGTGTTCACTAATAAATAATAAAATTAATAAATAAAATTTTTCTTTGATTTGACAATAATGCCACGTTTAAAAACATATTATAAAATAAATAAATAATATTATTATAAATGTTTATTCCAATTTGCTCTTTAATATCAGTAGTTCTAAATAATTTAACCCATGGTATAAATATAATTCAGGGGTATATATATATTATAATTATAATACATTGTAAATATATGTAATTTAAGACAGATATTTGTTTTGGCTATTTATAAAACTCGCCATAGGCATTCAAGCATTACTCTGAATTGGTTTTTTGTTTAATAATTATTAACTTTTTAATTTAATTTATTTGCCACACACATGCTGTATCCTTTTGTTTTCTTTGAATAAACCATACAGAAAACGCACCTGAGGCAAATTATCTCTATAATAAAATAATATATTAAAAACTGTTAATTAATTATATTTTTAATAAAGTATTAAATAAAGCAACATTACATATATGTAGATAGAGTTGAATGGCGAAATATAAAGGGTTTCTTGCCACCCCATTTGATAAGAACAAGCATGAAGTAATATTACATAGAATTCAGATACAGTATTTATTTTATGATCACGAACCGATAATTGTTTAACAAATCAAACTGCTTTAACAGTCTAACAATGACCTACATATGTACCTATAATGTATTAAAATTAAAATACATGATTTTTATGATCCACATGAATTTGTTTGTTATACTTAATTAACCATATTGCATATCATTTGCACAATTTAATGTTATTTAAACACATAACTTTGTTTATCAACAGTGGCTTTCGATGTGCTGAATGTTATATCCAGGTGGAACACTGTTATTAACTGATATTGTATATTTATTTCCCAAATGATAACATATGAACTTCAGTAATAATTATTTACATGAACAGTTGTTATAATTAATATTTCAAATACATCATTATTACACTTGCGTTTGTAGTCATTTTAATATTGGTATAATTTCGAATAATTAATTATTAAATATCTTGTTTACATATGGCTAAATGTATAGGATATCTTTTTTATTTTAATGATTTTTCTTAGGGTACGAAATAAACATACAGCGAGCAAAATAAAAGTGAACATTTAAAATACGATATCAATTAGGAGAACCGGCTAGTGCAAGAATAGAGGTCAAAATAAAAAGCGACGAAAAAATATAAACCAGCAGGTCAAAAATAAACAAAGATAAAGTTAGGTGCACATTTAGTTGGTGGTACTGGGAAACGTAATTTCAGAAAAAGGGCAAAATTTCTGCGAGACAATCTACTACAAAGCAATTCAAATTAATGTTGTAGGTTTTACGGACCGTGTAGTTAGTGCGCTGGGCCGCAAGAGGCCACCGCACGAGCGCCATGAATTATCAAAGTGGCCGCTCGCATCAGTTCGGAACTGTTTGGTTGTCAGATAGGATCGTGCGCACGCGAATTTGTACGATTTGCCACTGATCACGTGGCTTAAAAATATACTCACACCACCTCAACTTTACACTTTTATCCTAATATACAAAGAGTTGTACTTGTAATGATATGGCTTCGGTAGCCTTTCGTGTTGTTATTTGTGTGAACTGTTCCCGCGTGTTTTAGTGTTCAATGGTTCGTTTGGTGATTGTGGCGCGATCGAACTGATTAAAATCCTTCGGATTTAACATAATGTAAGTTTTATTCAAATTTCACTTATTTTTTTATCATAAAAATTGTTTTATTGGTCAAATTATGACTAATTGATGAACACCGTTTCAACAATGTTTATTATACGGACCAACAGATAACACTCTAGCTGCGTTCTTAGCTATTCGCAGCAGTCTATATACATAATAATCTTTAAATATACAAAATCTATTAGATCCTAATTATAAATATTTTATCCTACGAAAAATTAAGTTTGTACTAATAAATTTAATATTTCCACTGCATTTTAATACCATCTACCACTTTTGTCCCAACTCAGCCTCTAACGTAATAAAAGATGGTAAATAAATATACTATATATATTATAGATATATATATATATATTTTTGCATATCTAACTTAGTTTTCAAATATAAGTACATACATGTACTACGAATGACATACTTTAGCATATATTTGAAAATAAATCGTGTTCCCAGCCTTTGTGTACAATGACAAAATATAGTTACGTATAAAAATATGAATATATTCGTCATGTTTAAATCTGCGTTACATCGCATGTAAATATTGCTAGCAACAATTTCTAACCATACGTTTCTTTATTCACGAATAATCCGCCGTTGTTGCGATGAGAGAACGCGAGTGAAGCAAGCGATAACGACTTGACATTCCCGCGCGAACGAAATAAATTATCTTTGGTTCATTGGATTCAAATATTTTCTATTTGAATATCTAAATCACGAAAGAGATAATTTTGTTCTACTGTAAAGAAATTGATTTGAAATTGCTACTGGGGAATAATTTCTTAGTTGACTCTTTTCTCAAATGTTCTTCTGCGTAAAACAATTATAACAAATCTTAGTGTCATACATGTTATAGTATGCAGATAACCCAAGAAGTTATCTAAGTTTGCTACAAGTTTTATAATGAATTACTCCTAGTGCAATTTATGCATGTATTCCACATTCAGCAAAGCGTAATTAAGCTGAAAATAATACGCTAACAAATCTCATCAGTCCAAGCGTTTTGCATGAGTAATGACTCTTTTGTTGAAAATAAAAACGTTTTTTTTTTCCACCCTGACCACAACGTTTCATCTACTGGTTATGTGAGTGTGTGTATTTTCAACCACGATACATGATGACGTGAGAGAAGGGGCTTTGTAGGTTAGAGTTCGATACGTGTGTTGCACGATTCGTTAGTTTTCCACTTGACAAACAGGGACCGTAATGGCGATATAACAGTTCGAGAATACTGTGTCAATTAGCGCCAACTAATTGGAAAATAAGTCGCTTATTTAACTAGGTTTTCTTTGAGTGTGTTTGTTTCGCTTACAATTACAATTAAAGAAATCGAATATCACACTACACGTGGACGCCACGAACTTTTCAAGTGTAACTAATTCAATTATTTTTCCGAATGGTGGTTCATTTCAACAAACTACAAATTCAATTTTCAATTTTTTTTCTCATTTACTCTGCATCATCCGACTCAGGCATCCTTCATAAATATATATATATATATATATATATATATATATATATATATATATATATATATATATATATATATATATATATATATATATATATATATATATGTATATATATGTGTATATATATATATATATATATATATATATATATATATATATATATATATATATATACTAAGAAATCGTATATATATATATATATATATATATATATATATATATATATATATATATATATATATATATATATATATATATATATATATATATACTATAAAAGCTCGTATATATATATATATATATATATATATATATATATATATATATATATACGAGCTTTTCTTAGTATCAAATACACACTTAGAAAAAAAAATTTATTGTGCCATTTTCCACTAATTACGTCAGTTGTGGTAACTAGTTTTTAGTAACTGCATCAATATTTGTATTGCAGTTATTAAAGTAAACATACATTTCTCTCACAGCAGTTTTAAGATTTATTAGTTCGATTAATTAAATTTTAGTTTATGAATCATTTGTTAAAACCTAAAATGACTATTACTTTAAAATATCAAACGCAGCAGGGGTTCATTTCATAATATAATTTAATTTAGGATAAAGCAGTCTAACCTATTTATCATGTATACAAATAATAATATTTAGATAATGGTCTTTCCATTAGATGATTAGCTGCCATATTTGATTAAGTAAATTACATTATACATCAAAATGTTTAAAGAAAAATATAACGGATAAAATGGTATTGATTTTTGTTCAAATTATATGCTCTAGCACATTATTACTATAAATGCGGGTGACATTGCCATTTTCTTAATAATTGTAAGATATTTTGTTTCATTGTTGATTAAATTGTTTATAAACAGTTTATGATTCGAATTACATTAAATAACATCGGCCTTGCATTGGCCCTAAACTTTCTTTTTACGTAGTCAGTATATTTAGATTTGATAGTATATAAATAAAAATATAAAATGTAAAAATTTCAAGAAAATATTTTCATTCATTGTCCAATAAAAGTGTAAAGTTAGTTTATTGTCAGATTTCCAAAGAAAACATATGTATTTCAGATTTTAAATGTTGGATTTTATAGTAGTATAAAGAAAATATTATTATTCATTACATATTATTAAACATTATTATGGCCGGGCATTTTTTAGTTTTCAAATTAACTTTAAGCCAGAGAAAATATTTATATATAATATTTTAAATTATTTACTAACCTTTATAACGGTTTTTCACTAAACTTATTTGTGACACTGATAATAAATGTTAATGTCAAAATATTGGAATATTTAAAACAATTGGCATGCATAGTAGATGCGATTTATTATATATAATTTTCCATACCTATGTAACTATGGCAATATAAATAGGATAATAGCAATTTTCTCGTAACTGGTACACTTTTTGAAGAAATGTTTCAAACAAAAGTTGTGCAGAATACTAAAATCTTTCAATGTTATTCTAACTATTTTTACTGCAAGTATAGCCGTTTCAGAGATATTGCAGAAATTGCAAAAAAAGTCTTAAGTAAACATGCACTTCCGGTTTGAATATGCTTTTCAAAAATAGGAGGTTTTCGCCCCAGGCATATACAAATCTTAAGTTTAAAGTTTCATAATTTTATCTTCAACGGTGTAGGCTGCAGAGTGCATACACACAGACACACACACACACAGACGTCATTCGAAAAATAGTCAGACTCGATTCAGGGAAGGTCAAAAGGTATATTTCCGTAAAAATTTCGAGAAATTTTTTTTTCGTGATTACAATACTTACTTATTACTTCGTAAAAGAAAGTAAAAATACGTAATAAACATTATTTGCATATCTCCCTGATTGCTAAAATATATGTTATATCAACAACTGCTCCAGCAAATATGAAGTTTTATTTTAAATATACTACGTACTACGTGTAAAATGGTGGAAGTGACGTTTATTTTAAAATGTTGCTTTTATAATCGTTCGAGAAGTAAAGCTGTTGTTAAAGTACTTGAAATATTAGTTATAATTGTTAGAATTTTTATAGCGTTTTAAATGATCAAATTATAATTAAAATACATGTCTACGACTTTGAAATCGAGGTTGTATATTATCTCTAATTCATAAAACCAACGTGTTCTGTGCATCAAGTATTCACTATTGCGTTTTGGTTTGGCAGGAAGCAAAATTCGTGAATTTTTACATTTTAGGGAAAGTAGTAGAGAATAAAAAACTAAATTTATTCTGTAAGGGTAGCTTTCTATTGAAGAAGTATTCATAAACCCTTCGGGACAAGATTTCAACAATAGTATTGGTATCTTCGAAAAATGTGAAACAACAGATACGTGAACAAGATGTTATACTTGCAACACTAGGGAATTTAGAATTGTGTCTGCTAGGTGGCGATTTGATCCATTCACCATCGTAAACGGTGACAATGGAGTCACTTATATTTTACATTATATTTGACTTTCTATATGATGAAAAGTGAAATGTGATACACAATTCTGCTTAATACATTTTTTGGTTTTGTTGTATTTAATATTGGTTTACCTTAAATACCGCGTATATACATTTGTCAACATTTAATTTATTTTCTAAACATAGTACCTACCTACATTAATTTTAGTTAATGTGTTATTTAAAAAGTAATTGACAATCCATTCGTTTGACCACCAAATTGATATTTGCTGTTAATTACTGTATCTTGACTAATTTGATGCTAATTGGACAGTTGATTAATGAACTATATGGCACAAAATGTATGTTACATTATTGACATATATGTTGACAATCACGAACCAACCGTACCTTGAAAAATATCAACTTCCCCACCAAACACACATATGTATAGGTTATATCTGAAATGTAGGTATGTATGTATGTACATTATATTTGCGCAAATACTATCCATGAAATGTTTGACATTTTTGCGTAATTACATAATCATTATGTGAAACTTGAGATGTTAAAATTAATTGATAATTAATTGATAAATTCATATATTATGCAAATGCATTTTTTTAAAAATGAATTTTGATCCTAAAGTTATCAAGTCAAACCATATATTTCCCAGTCATTTACTGTATTGTGATGAGTTATAGACGATAAAAACTTCAGTTTATATATTTGCTTTTGTTTGATCGATTATACAACTGTTGCTAATGGAAAACATGCGTAGCAAGTTGTTTTTATCTAAATCTAAATGTGAATTTCTATTTAGTACAGTAACGTTATAAATGATCGATTATATGACATGTATATTATTATTTTCTACTTGTGCCATCGATGATGTCTGAGAGTGAATGTTGGGTTTGGCAAGCGTATGACTGTTGTGGAAATGACATTTTATAGAACGGCTTTGCAACCAGTGTACTAGTTTCTCAAAATATTGATCATGCGTTCCCTAAAAACGAGGGAAGCTCTTGTTCTCTGTGCGCACCCTTAATTTGGTGCTGGTGTGTGGTATGCCATGCGTCTCACGTACTTTAACCGACAGACAGTATTTAGGCCATGTGAATCCCGACGGGCTATTGTAGAGGAAGACCAATAAGTTGAGTTAGTGGTAGAAAACAGAGACCAAGTGAGCGGTGTCGGGCAACTGAAATCCCCAAACGACAACGGGCAGGCCCCTCGACCCATCAAAACCAACTAGCAACTAGCGCGAGCTATTGCTCCTCGCAACTTCTCATTCTAACCATTTCATATACCTATACGTATATACTACTACTACTACTACTACTACTACTACTACTACCACTACTCGTTGTGTTCGGCACTGCACTTGGCCGGCTCTCTTGCCAATTAAGATTATTTCTGACACCCGCTGGCATAATTGCTTTGTGAACTGAATTTATAGCGTCATTTATAACGTTCTCGTTCTCGACATGTTTTATTGTGCTGCATTGCAAAAATTGCTACGCACTACTAAGCGCTTCTACATAATCATTTAAGCATCCACTAAGTGGTATTTCTCGTTGTAGTGTAAACAAAATACAAATATTACCAGACTTGTATTTTATATGGCCATGCATTTGTGCAACATTGGAAACATACGATTTTGAGCTCAAGCTCAAATCCATCTCTGGTGCATGCTGTAGATTACAACCCATCTCTGTTTTATTCGGGTACAAACGCGTGCAGAGTAAGACAGAGGTTGTTCCCCGCTGTGGAAAGCCGCAAGTGTTATTTATCGCAGTGGAACTTGGTGAGTAGCTATATGGCATTGTGCGCCGCCAGGTTCATTGCTTGCTCATTGGCTTGCGAAACATCGCATCAGCAGGAACTCGTAGTTTCCTCTTTCGTCCCCGGCATGCCTTTCACCGCCACCCCAATCATTTTAAACGCACATTTGTCTTTCCACGTTTCTACACGGTTTTCTTGCTCACAATGCTAATGAAATATCGTTGGATTTGAATCCACACCAAACGGATTAATTTCACCACTGAGGTGTGTAGTTTTCCCAACTTTGGCGCACGAATTAATACGCATATGGCGGAGTCACAAACTTACTGTTGTGTACTTGCCATCGTGTGAGTGTTTCATTAATGGTATATTGTTTCATTCAATTATTTCGCAGCACTGAGTGTGTCAATATTTGTATTATTAATTAATTGAAATGCTTACGTATAAGTGTGTGTGTTTCTAGTGAAGAGAAACTGAAATTAATTTTGGAAGCATAGTACCATTGATTATTTTTCTATTTGTGTTGTGCGTGTTCGTAACAGCATAAAGAAACCTTTGCGAACCTGAAATTATAGAATCATCTGATACTTGAAATGAAGGTATCTGTTGAGTTTTAATATATCTGGAACTTTCTCATTTTTATCGATATTAATTTTGAAGCAGCATGTTCCCGTAGGGTATACACAATAAAGTAATCTGGATTCCGTGATATTTACATCAGTTCCCCTATGTGTTGTCGTGCACTCAAATTGCGCGTGGTCCTTGTTACGGCGGTATAAATTGTAATTGCGATCACATTTAGATCGGTCTTTCAATTGGCAGTTCTCAACTTCCATCACTATAATAAAGTTCGTTACAACTGCGGTGCAGCGCTTGGCGTAGTCTGCAAGTGTGCTTCAACATTAGGTGACCAAATTGAAGGTTGCATGTGAAGAGCGATACGTCAGGAGGCGTGAGCGATCTATTGACAGGATGATATTTTCGATTGTCGGTCGTCAAGCAGCGCGAGGACGATGGTGTTTCAAGGGCTCTTCCGCAGTCTCATCCATCTAACTTATTTGTCTGTCACCCATGTAACGTGTTCGCCGTTACCTCTGTTATCCAATCCCACCACATTCATTTCAGGCGGCGGCGGCTATGTCTGGGAAACTCAGGACCATTATCGTGAATCTTTTCTAGAACGATCTGAGGATACCATGCGCGTATTGGTGAGGCTGTGCTTTAGATGAATACATGTGTGTGTGTGTGTGTTATGGATGTGCGTGTATGCGCGTGCGTCCGTTCGACCCGTCGTCACCCAGCGCGGTTCGGTGCAGAGTTCAACAACAGAGAGACGGTGTAGTCCTCGTTCGGAAAAATGGGTTGGGTAGTTGTGAGGCCGATATATCCCCGTCGGGCTGTCGTACGCGAATTATTGTCCCCATTTGGGCTATTTTCTGTTAACGCGACCTCGAACCAGCGATGTATGGTAGTGTCAGCTGCACACGACAACACAGACTTACGGAAAAATGTGACTGTGACGTCGCCAACCACATTGTTAAGGGTAACCGAGCAAGTAAACATGTTGTGATGATTTCAAGACTCGTACTATCCACGTGACACGCTCCCAACTCAGGCATCTTACGAGCGGAAAACTTTTCTAGGCCGCCGTGTCTATGACAGCTACGTCGAACGCCGATATTTCTACTGCATCAACATATATACGCACATTGCATAACCATATACACTTACAGAGCTTATGTTCGCTTTCTAATCAAATGTGCCCTGTTCTATCTACTGTAAGTAGATTTATACCTGAAAGTAATTTGTAGAAGATGGTACCAAATTGATCTTTGACAACGTGTCAATATCGTGCAAATGGATGTGGTAGAGCAAAACATGTGAAATTGATGAATTAAAAATCATTTGTCGCACGTTGCGGCCGACAGCCTCTTAAGTGGTTTCACCCACGAAAGCCAATCAGATATCGGTGTCACGTTCCTGTTCCGCGGATATCAGATTGATTGGATAGACGTCTGCCGTCGATCTTCAATCGGCAGCGCCATACGAGTACATCTTGCTCAGAAGATATCTGCTTTAATGTTATACTAGCTTTTCGACGGTGTAATTAAAAATTAACCAAAAAAATTTATTCATGAATTATCTTCAGTAATATAAAGAAACATCGGCCATGTGTTGGCCCTAAACTTTCTTTTACGTAGTCAGTATATTTGATTTGATAGTATATAAATTAAAATATAAAATGTTTAAATTTAAAAGAAAATATTTCATTCATTATGTTCAGTAAAATTGTGGTAAAGTTAGATTATTGTCAGATTTCTAAAAAACATATGTATTTTAGATTTAAAATGTTCGATTCTATAGTAATATAAAGAAAATATAATTATTCATTACACATTATTAAAAATTATTATGGCCGGACATTTTTTAGTTTTCAAATGAACTTTAATCTTTACAAAATATTTTCATATAATATTTTAAATTATTTACTAACCTTTGTAACGCTTTTTCACTAAACTTATTTGTGACACTGACAAAAAATGTTAAATGTCAAAATATTTGAATATTAAAACAATTGACATGCATAGTAGATGCGATTTATTATATATAATTTCCCATACCTACGTAACTATGGCAATATCAATAAGATAAGATCTTGTAACTGGTACTTTTTGAAGAAATGTTTCAAACAAAAGTTGTGCAGAATACTAATATCTTTCAATTTTACTCTAACTATATTAACTGCAAGTATAGCCGTTTCGGAGATATTGCAGAAATTACAAAAAAAGTCTTAAGTAAACATGCACTTCCGGTTTGTATATGCTTTTCAAAAATAGGAGGTTTTCCTCCAGGCATATACAAATCTTAAGTTTAAAGTTTCATAATTTTATCTTCAACAGTGTATGCTGTAGAGCGCATAAAGCCACACACACAGACGTCATTTCAAAAATAGTCAGACTCGATTCAGAGAAGGTCAAAAGATGTATTTCCGTTAAAATTTTCGTTATTACAATACTTAAAGAATGTGAAAATGAGGATATTAATTTCTTTAGAAAATATCTTTCCATAATAGATTTTCGTAAAAATTCCACAAAATCAAAATGGAAATCAACACTGTTATACATATCATCGATGCTTTTCTCATATTAAAAGAGGCAGAGTTTGTTTTCCATTAAACATTTATTAGTTTTTTTTTTAATATCAAAAACTGTACACATACTAAAGTACAAATAAATATGTTCATGCGCTGTCCAACTTAGTTGTGTATCTTTAATTAATATTTGTGGACAGAAATCGAACGATTAAGACGGACAAAAACATAATCTATAACTTTATTTTGTTTCTGCACCGGTGGGGTTGTGCCAGTTGCATGTATGTTGGCTGTCGCGTCGTTTGCGCTCAATTAATTCCCGTTGGAGGTATGCGGCGCCGACAGGTAGCAGTCGGCACGCTATTCCGGATATGGCGACCGGAAATTCAATCAAACTAGTGCGCGGCAACTCGGCGGCACGCAGGCGCATACAAGTCGGCCATCCTATATGGCGCCCCCTGTATACCGCAACACGTAAACGATTAGCATCGTGGTTTTTGTCGAACGAACTTTGCTTTCAAATGAAAATAACTGGACGGTTTTTAATGTGGTCGCATATAAATTCACCGAAAAATAAATCAAGCAAATCCATTAGCTGTCCCACGAGCACCAGTCATCGTTCGTAAATGGCGTGTCGAAGAAAATAGAAAGGGATTTTTGTTTTTTAACTTCCGGTTGAATATGTTAAACTGTTCCACTTAAATTCGTAACGAATTTAAGTAAATTATTGAAATTCTTTGATTATTATATGTGGCATACATTATTTATTTATTTATTTACATATTTAGGGTCTATTAGTTAAAAAATACTAAGAAACAAGTGTAGTTTTTGAAATAGGTTAATGACAATGGCATCTAGAGAAACAGACAAAATATCTGATTGATTATTTTTAGGATTTAAATATGAAATATTAGTTTTTATTCGATAATTTCGGAAGTTGGTATATTTATGAAATAAATAAGTGAAAATTGTAATTGGTATTTTTCAAAATCTTTTGTGTTGTTGATAAAATGGAACAAGTTTAAACATTTAAAGATGACAAGGTTGACATCTCTAGCAATGTACAGTTCTGTAATTTCTTCTACTCATCGCGTTGAAAAGAAAAGATGGCGCAGAAGAAAAGTGAGTTTAAGCTGACGGCAAGTCACCGCGTCGCGTCACATCGCACCGATGCGGTGCGAAAGCGAACGAGTAATGTGTGCAGTGTTCTATATAAACACTTTTACGCGCAATCTGTCTCCCAATTTCATCGCTTTTCAACCGAGCTAGCACCAGCACGCGGCCGCCCAACCATTCTCGTCTCGGATTGTGAATTTGAATAAGTGCTTCGCTTCCCTTCAGTCCACCGCAATTCCTTAACGGGAAAACGACGCGGCTTCATGACGCCACTGCTGTCAACGGACGCCACGGTTCCCAGGTGCGAACGAGGCAACGGCGCCAATGTGACGCGACACCATTCGTCGTATATGCCCAAGTAATCATCAGCGCTTTCTTCGGGTCTTTCAGGACCGTCGCCGTTTAATTTGTTGAATCTTTTGTGTTTATCTCTCGCTTTTATTAATTTTTGTGGTACGCGGACTATTTTCAATAAATTTCTTCTGAAAACCAAAATAATGCTTTAACCGTATAAGGACCATGGAAACTTGTACGTACATCTACTAGGCGTAAGGATTACATTTCTTTACACGTGCAAATTGCGGAATTGATTCTAATTTGTATAGCAGATTTTCCAGTTCTAATATTCAAACATTTTCCCCCAAATCAACTACTTCTTTTTAGAATTTATATTTGAATTCTTTTATGTGATTTAAATATCATATCTGATAAAAAGATGATAATCTAATAGTATTTCTATAATTTTTATCACTGCCGCTCATTTTTCATCTTGAAAGGGATATGTCATAAATTGTACTATTTAAAGCAATAATAATACTTAATTTGATTCTTTTTTGTAACTGTAAATTGATTTTACAACAGTGGAAAGATTAATCTAGGCTATTGTGACAAAAGTTTGTATAGATTCTTAATTCCAACACTGCAAATGGGGGTTTTATTTTCTGTTACGATAAACTAATATATAAACATTATATAAAAAAAAAAACGTTCTGCAATTTCTAACGGATTGATTTTTTGAAAACTTGAAGAATCATTAAACAAAAATTCATCTTAAATACCTATTACATACTAATAATGAAATGGAACAAGCTAAGTGTTATTTCGACGCTATTTCATGATTGATTTTAAGTTAGTTCCTGATAACATTTATAGCAGTAATAATTAATGATTACAAAAGTAAACCGATTTGCAGCCTTTTACAAACAACAAACCTATCAGCATTTGTAATCACAACATTGCTTTTCATAATTCAATAAATCTACGGGTAATAAATCTCTTGAACTCGAGTTGGCACCCTCTACATCACAATATAGGCCTTGGCCTATTAGGTCTAATGGGCAATATATCACTGGATCATTTAATTTCTCTTGTAATTCGATATTAATATGGAGGGGTCAAAAAGTACCTCAATGCTTGACCCTAACAAAAAGATGTATTTATTTACCTTTGAGTAATCATACATTTATTTCGCTTATTTGCAATTTTATCTCCGCAATAAAATCAGTACGGAGTCAACCGCTGAGACACACAGATCTGTCGTAATAAAAGCGTTTTGCACAGTTCCCCTGTCAGTGTAACGAGCGTTTGAACATAAATTTCAAAACAATAAAACCGGCAGATGAATGTGGACGCGTTTTTTTTTCTCTGTTTTTATACTTGTTCCCGTCTTCCCCTGTAGAGTTTAAAAGCTTTTCTTCGGGATTTCAATATAAAACACTCGTTCTTTATTCAAACCGCTCGCAAAGTGCACGGGGAAAATCCGAAACATCGTTCTGGGATGAATTTACGCGCGCATTATTTTATCCTTACAAACACATTTATATCCGTCCGCGAAGCTCTGGTCGCTAGTTACACTTCACCTCGATCAATCACTAGCAAGCAAGAAGGTCGCCCGATATCTTCTTCCATTAATCAATCTCTTTGTCTTTTGTAATCCATTTTCATCCGGTGTCTATGTGCAAATAGAATTCTTCTCCCTATACACATATACATACATATGTAGAAAAATTGACAGATCTGTAACTCGGACTCAAAATTAGTTATCATGCACCTACTAGAATTTTGGGATAATAATAATTAAACATCGGCCATGTATTGGCCCTAAACTTTCTTTTACGTAGTCAGTATATTTAGATTTGATAGTATATAAATAAAAATATAAAAAGTTTAAATTTCAAGAAAATATTTTCATTCATTGTCCAATAAAAGTGTAAAGTTAGTTTATTGTCAGATTTCCAAAGAAAACATATGTATTTCAGATTTTAAATATTGGATTTTATAGTAGTATAAAGAAAATATTATTATTCATTACATATTATTAAAAATTATTATGGCCGGGCATTTTTTAGTTTTCAAATTAACTTTAAACCAGAGAAAATATGTATATATAATATTTTAAATTATTTACTAACCTTTGTAACGGGTTTTCACTAAACTTATTTGTGACACTGACAATAATGTTAAATGTCAAAATATTTGAATATTTAAAACAATTGACATGCACAGTAGATATGATTTATTATGTATAATTTTCCATACCTATGTAACTATGGCAATATAAATAAGATAATAGCAATTTTCTCGTAACTGGTACACTTTTTGAAGAAATGTTTCAAACAAAAGTTGTGCAGAATACTAATATCTTTCAATGTTATTCTAACTATTTTTACTGCAAGTATAGCCGTTTCAGAGATATTGCAGAAATTGCAAAAAAAGTCTTAAGTAAACATGCACTTCCGGTTTGAATATGCTTTTCAAAAATAGGAGGTTTTCGCCCCAGGCATATACAAATCTTAAGTTTAAAGTTTCATAATTTTATCTTCAACGGTGTAGGCTGTAGAGCGCATACACACAGACACACACACACACACACACACACACACAGACGTCATTCCAAAAATAGTCAGGCTCGATTCAGGGAAGGTCAAAAGATGTATTTCCGTAAAAATTTCGAGAATTTTTTTTCGTGATTACAATACTTACTTATTACTTCGTAAAAGAAAGTAAAAATAAAACAGTGAAGAATAAAAACAATAACAAATGTTTAAAAAAAAAAATTAACCTTAAAGAAAGGAGATTTACGTTATCGTCTCAAATACCATTTTAAAAGTAGGTACTCTTCCCAGTGCCTAGTGAAAAGGTCAAACAAAATCAAGTAAAAAATAAGAATGGATACGATGTAAAAGTTGAGAGAGAAAAAATGATCCGGATGCTAATTAATGTATAGCAGAGTGTTTACTGAAGTACCGGAAACGGAGGCGCAAATTCTTGCGAAGTGCATGTAACTACCATTACTGAAAAGTTTTGAAAACTGATCACAATGCAAATGAGAACACTGTGCGCCTGGGACTTGTTAACGAAAAGCTCCTGTCTTTTAAAAGTCGTTCTCGGCAGAGCGTTTTCTGCTCAACATAAATTACTCCAGTGTACCATATAAATTATTATCTTCAATCCAGATGTCGAACATTTATTCGCTTTCTGTATTGTGAAACAGAGTGCCGCGGCACAGGTGATTCTAAAATCAATAAAAGTATTGCGGAAACGGAAACTACAAATTTTTTATCTCGAAAATTGGTCAAATAAAGCGTTTCGTTTTTTAATACAAACCTTAATTATAGTTCGTAATTCCGTCAGGAAAGTTAATGTCCAGAGACATTTACATAAACCATCTAAAAGAATTTATTTTAAAGATACATAGGACTTAAACATAATTTTTATCAAGTAAAATATAATTAGTTGATGTAAACATTATTAATTCTCATATAAAATAATACTTTTATCGTTAGATTATATGACTTGCTATATGAATATTTTTGAATAGATATTACGTTTTAATATATGTTGTTCATTACTGCGTTTGTCGCGACTTTATGAACTCCAATATAGTTTTTAATATTCTTGTTTTATACGCTTTTCAACCAAGAGCTATGTGAAACAAGGCAAAATGAGGTATACGTTTTTTTTTGTGTTTTTTTCTGTGACAGTACATTTATAAATGTTCATAAAATATGAATTTTACTATCATGAAATATAAAATTGCTTTATTCTTGAATAATGGCGCACAAATTCAATCATCTATCGGTTGAACTATTTGCAATATAATTTTATTTTATTTACAATTTTTTAGTTTATCATCGCTACCTCTGCATTTTGCAAATAAAATTTGTTGTATACAACTCATATTCGTTTATTTTGCAATTAAAATTTAATTACAACATCTATATTTAATTATCCTTACGAACTAAGTCGTACTAGAGCAGTAATAGACGAATACGTTCTTGGATAGTAAATCAGTGCACATGACTTTTTATTCTATTTTTACATTTCATATTTACTTTATTTTAATAAAAACACTTGAAGTGAAAACTTTCTTGTACTAATGAATTATATGAATTTGAACTTAATTTAATTAAAACGTAGTTGAATATGTCAACGAAGACTAATCCTAGTCTGCATTCGGTGTAAAAGGATCAAAATATTTGTGTGAAAAACAAGAAAATAAATAAGTACGACGCGACGGTCTATGGGTAGCAGACTCGTCTTTCTTGACAACCTCAAGCTGCTTGCGGGAAATCGGTTCGGAAATCGCGATCTGCGTGGGCCTTGTTCGTCTTAAGCCTGATCACGGACAACAAAAGACCATCTGATCTTGTTCAGTATAGAGCGGAATCCATGGTTTGCTTTTGTTGTCGGCTTGTCTCTACTGTGCGAACCTCTAAAGCGATTGGATCTCAATTTATAGAAAAAAAAGAAGATAAAATGATGTTATTTTCATATTGATAAAAATATTACTGTTTGATGGCAAATATTTCGTAAAGCATCGTACATACTTCAATAAGAATTTTTTTTATTTCCAAACAACTGAAGTATTTCAATATTTATAAATAAGTAAATTTAACAATAATTATATTCTATAGGTTTTACACAGCGAAATACATGGTAAAACATAAAAGTATATATATTAATCACTAAGATGTCAATATTTAATTTGAAATATTTTTAAATAATATGATCAGTTTTACTGTAAAATCAATCAAAAATTGGTTTACTTAAAGTTTCATGATTATAGCTTTAGTTCACAAAGACACACACACAAACGCGGGCGCACGCGCGAACTGACTAGCTGACAGACAGACAGACACATAAACGTCATTCCAAAAATAGTCTCGACTCAGGGAAGGTCAGAAGGTATTTCCGTTAAAATCGCGATAACGATATTTTTCATGATAACAATACTTATTACTTCGTATAAGAAAGATAAAATATATTTACGAATGCCTGGTAATAACTGTTTGATTGTATATATTATTTGTAAAGCTATCTCAAAATATTCCTCTCAGTGTAGATTTATCAAATTTTACTTCGCTTTGAAACGGTTAAATCTACCTATATAAACTTCCTTGAAATATTTTGAAAACATGAGACCAGAATTGGTAATGTAGTGTATTTAATCAGTAGTTCCGCTTTTTGCCTCTGGTAAGAGTACTTTTAATTAAAATCTCTAATAGCAATGAATGTGTTACTTAAAATACGATTTTTGGTAAATCCCAAGTGAAACTCTAGTATCATTCTAGTATAAATCAAGCGTAGTAATGAATTTCACGGTACGTGCATTCTGGTTGTGAGACTGCATGCACTTTGGTTCGCGGCTCTGCATGGTCGTTGCACGCTCACCCAAGACCTCATACATTTGGCTCGTGCTGGCATTAAGTATTCAGTTGCGGATACTTGCATTGTTATTACGGGAACCCCTACTACATACGCCCCGGGAAGATCTGGAGAATTGCCACCGTAATAAAAGAATACACGACTCGCAATGAGTGTTGAAAATACCGTTAATAAAACTTTTCAACTGGTTCTCGCGGCTCGTTTCGAATGTAGATTTCGCTATTCCACAACGAAAACGCGAGTACCAATCTCACACATACGCACAGATTACGCTATTCACTGTCGAACATTTTCGTTGTTAATTTATTTGAATTGGAGTATTTGGTATATATATATATATATATATATATATATATATATATATATATATATATATATATATATATATATAATATATATATATATATATATATATATATATATATATATATATTATATATATATATATATATATATATATATATATATATTTATATATATATATATATATATATATATATATATATATATATATATATATATATATATATACGAGGGTGGTCTGAAAAGTTTCCGACCTAACGAAGATACAAGACATTTTTTCAGAATTTATTTTTTTATTTTTCAACATAGTCTCCTTGTAACTCTACACACTTCTCCCAGCGATGCTCCCATCTCTGTAACCCATCCAAATAGTACTCGGCGTTTTTCTCTGCAAAATAATTGTTCACGAAGGTGATTGCCTTTTCATTTGACGAAAATCTCTGTCCTCCGAGAGCAATTTTTAGATGAGGGAACAAAATGGTGTATCCAAGTTTTATCTACAGTAATTAATCGGCGCCAAAACTCGGATTTATTGCGCCCAAACTGCGCCAACAGAGCGTTGGAAATCTTCATTCGAACACGTTTTTGGTCTAACGTGAGCAAACGCGGTACCCAACGCGTCATGTCTAAATGTTGATTTAATATGTGACAAACACGTTCTTTTGACATGTTCATAACCTCTGCTATCTCTCTCACTTTAATTCGGCGGTCGTCTAGCACCATTTCGTGAACTTTGGCGATGTTTTCGTCGGTAGTTGCAGTTTTTGGACGTCCCGAACGCTCATCGTCTCCCAAGCTCTTACGGCCACGTTTAAATTCAGCTGCCCCAAATTTCACTGTGGTAAATGATGGTGCAGAGTCCCCATACACAGAATCCAACTCATCTTTGATTTGCGTAGGCGTATTGCCTTTCAAAAACAAATATTTTATGACAGCTCGATACTTGATTTTGTCCATTTTCATAAAAACACTCACATCAACTCACTTAAACGACTGTTACATCACAACTGCGCGTCCAAATGGCTGAAACTTTGGTGAGTAACTGTCAACAGATGAACAACGAAATTCCCTAGCTTCTATTTACGAGTGCTGCTATCTTCATGTTGAGGTTGGAAACTTTTTCAGACCACCCTCGTATATATCTATATATCTATGTAGGTATGTAGGTATATATTTTTACTTATGAATATAATTCTCATTCAAGAGGTCATGGTTGTTTCTTTAAATGTAGGTTCTTTGTTAGAGTAGTATGTGATGTAAATAATTCTATTTTTGGGCCATATGTATTGCGCTACATCGCAGTGTGTCATCGAGATGTGAGTGGAGAACGGTGTTCTCGCAGTCGGCTCTCGGTTAATAATTTTTGAAATTCAAATTTCAACTGGCCTTAAATCTCGGGCAAAAGTAAAGTCTCTGTTCTCGGCTGGTTCTTCATATGAGGCACATTAACTTTTGAAAAGATAACTTTTTAGCTAGCAGCGAACGGTGAACGGAGCAATGCGTCAAGCACGCCCAGAGTATCTTGTCATATTGTAATGTGCCCCCATATTTTGCCACTTTTATCTCGTAAAATTCCTTTTGTTTTCGCCACATTTCACACAATGAAATTTATGGATTCAATAGCGCAGCTTACGGTCGCGCAGTTAAAAGAGAAACACATTTACATTTTATTCAGCTTGCCACGATGAATAATTCCATTTTTATACTGCAATTTGATTGAATTATTACCGTTGTTTTGATGGCGTGCTTTTTTCCCAATCGCTTTTCGAACTATTCAACTTTTTTTGGTCGATTTTTTTTAGAGTCCATTGACAAAGGTTTGTTTCAAACATAAAATTCAACATACAAAAAAAAATAACCTATAATAGACCACAGATATCATCTATTTTAGTTATTGTCATAATTTTATAAAGAAACAAAGAACTACTGATATTTCAAAATAAAATATTCCCAATATCAAAAATTTAGATTTTTAGTAGATTCAATTTCGATTTAAAAATAGCTTTATTTTTTTATCTTTATACAATACATCGTACATACATTTTTTAGTAGAATACATTCACTAATAAAATATATTTGTTTTACTATGCATATTATTAATAAACATATATTTTATAATAATAATTCTTTAACATTATATTTACAACCTAATTAATTTGATGTACGAACATACTTAGATAATAAAACATTTGTAAATTCTGGATAGAAATTTCCTTGAGAGCGCAACATCGCAATTCTATTCCGCCGTGAATTGCCGACTGATGATTGTGGGGTCGGCCGTCGGCTAATTGTGATTGTTTTAATGGCACATTAGAGCAAAGCTGTATTGCCATAATGCACTTGCCGCTAGTTCACACAATTATATTGCAGGGTTACATGTAACTAACTTCAAATGTATTATCCCAAAACCATAATTGCAGTTGGGTGATACTTTTCTATGTGCTGCGAACACACAGTTAACACAGGACTCTCATATTGAATCTGATTGTATTTCTCTAGCGTATTTGTGCGCATGCTTCAAACGGTAATGTTATCAACATAACGCTACTTTCAGTTGTAAATAAATACATATGTAGTTACACAATACATGTGAATCGAAACGTTGTGGTGCTTGTTTGCTAACTACAATGCATGCAATTGCTACATCGGTGTTATAGGTTGACCATTAATTATTGCAAATAAGCTATGCGTAAACTGTTTCTTTCGAATTTCTTCTCTATTCGAATACACACATAGATGTGTAATATATAAACATGCATACATACATAACTTTATGCCTATTCCCATAATGTGGGGTGGCAGAAAACTCTATCCTTACTCTTTTGCTTCCTTTATTGGTTCGTATAAGAAAGTACGTAGTGTAATTTTGCTGATTACGAAACCTTCGAAACGAGAATTAAATTTTGGTTATTAAAGACGCCAGCGGTGCATTTTCTGGCGCTGCATCGTCCGTTTAGATCAGTGGTCTTTCAGTGCACAGCATTATCTAGTGCAGCGATCCACAGCATCGCATTTTAAAATATAGGAACGTCAGCCGAACTTATCTCTGTAATTCCACTTCGAAAAGTTATTCACATTAGTAAGTAATTTTTTTATGTAAAACCAGAAGCATCATTCTAGAGAATATTACAGATCCTCAATCTTTTTATAAATGTCGATAAGCTCAGCAGAATATTGGTTCAAGTGTTTTGATATTTTTTTGTTCCGGAATAGGTGAAAATTTGAATCAACGTTTATGTATACATTTAGGCAAATGTGTCGATAAATTCATTGTCAATATGATGAAGAGTTTGTTATCTAGTACAAGTTTTAGTGCATTATTATTCAGGATTCAGAATATGGCTGGCCGAACAAGGCCTAGGAAAATATACAAAAGTTATTCATGTGAAAATAACTTATTCATGGCATAAAAGATATGGCTGTTGCTGTAGGAACTTATCTATAAAGATAAAATTCACTTAAGGTCGCATAAAAAAGTAACTATTGCGCAATAAAAAAACGCTGGAACATAGATCTTCTTTCGTCATAATTGCCTGAAAAACAAGAACATTTACTTAACATTAGCATAAATGTTATTTTTAGATCACTCAAACACAAAATTATAAATCAAACACGATTTATATAAAAGTTTCAATCTTATAAAAAAAACATGCTACTTTTTAATAAAAAAACATCGGCCATGTATTGGCCCTAAACTTTCTTCTACGTAGTCAGTATATTTAGATTTGATAGTATATAAATAAAAATATAAATAGTTTAAATTTCAAGAAAATATTTTCATTCATTGTCCAATAAAAGTGTAAAGTTAGTTTATTTTCAGATTTCCAAAGAAAACATATGTATTTCAGATTTTAAATGATGGATTTTATAGTAGTATAAAGAAAATATTATTATTCATTACATATTATTAAAAATTATTATGGCCGGGCATTTTATAGTTTTCAAATTAACTTTAAACCAGAGAAAATATTTATATATAATATTTTAAATTATTTACTAACCTTTGTAACAGTTTTTCACTAAACTTATTTGTGACACTGACAATAAATGTTAAATGTCAAAATATTGGAATATTTAAAACAATTGGCATGCATAGTAGATGCGATTTATTATACATGATTTCCCATACCTACGTAACTATGGCAATATCAATAAGATAAGATCTTGTAACTGGTACTTTTTGAAGAAATGGTTCAAACAAAAGTTGTGCAGAATACTAATATCTTTCAATGTTATTCTAACTATTTTAACTGCAAGTATAGCCGTTTCAGAGATATTGCAGAAATTGCAAAAAAAGTCTTAAGTAAACATGCACTTTCTGTTTGAATATGCTTTTCAAAAATAGGAGGTTTTCGCCCCAGGCATATACAAATCTTAAGTTTAAAGTTTCATAATATTATCTTCAACGGTGTAGGCTGTAGAGCGCATACACACAGACACACACACACACACACACACAGGCGTCATTCCAAAAATAGTCAGACTCGATTCAGGGAAGGTCAAAAGGTGTATTTCCGTAAAAATTTCGAGAATTTTTTTTTTCGTGATTACAATACTTACTTATTACTTCGTAAAAGAAAGTAAAAAGATTGAATTGTAATTACGATGAAATACTAGCACCAGGCGCAACTTTGCTCTACCATGCGTGTTTTGCTTTCAATTTTTGTTCGATAATTTTTAAATTTTTATTTGATTTTGTTTGGCAATTGTCAAGGAAATATGCAATTAAAACAAAAACTATTATTGCAACAATACCAGATCCAATAATGATGCATGAATAGCAATTTATTTGTTTATAAAAATCACAACATAAATATTGCAAAATGTTAAATAAAATGGTGACTTTTGTATATACGCAATATACAATCCAATTCTAGCTTTATCCCAATATCGTCGTCTCAAACTGTTAATCGACTACCTAATTAAGGCACATTCATGTATAAATAAAGAGAAAATGTACTCGTAAGTCGTCAACATTAGATTGAATGAGGTTTGTAGATGATCAAATTGTACTGGTACAAAATAGCAATTAAATTGTTATTTATAATTGACCAAAGTTTTAAGCGCGTCGCAACCCGTTAACGAGAGCGTGGTGTCAAACGCGAACAAGATCAGGCCCAGTAATTGAATTGAAATGTCATTAAAATTTCCGTGTTATTTAATAATTACTGGCGTCTAGAGGCACGGGTAAATGAAGAACAGAAACAAAGAGCCGACTAAGTTCGGTTCACATAAAATGTTCATAACCAATTAAGAATCTAAACAATATCACGGAGAGTTGTCTGCTGGAATGTTTGCTCCCGAGATTGCAGTATGAGAATCTGCAGATGACAGTGGTGGGTGTGTTAGGAGGAGCCGGAAACGGGAATTCAACCAAGCACCCGATGAGGCTGTAATTCCCTGGGGACATGGCGTTTCGAATGCCCCCGCGTTGACACTTGCATGATACCGTTGCAATATTTCATCAACTTCTGTTTGCAATTCTACACGCCAGATAGAAACATCTGCAGTGTATCACACTGGACTACTTATATGTACGTAATAGGTACCTATATCAGTTTAGATAGAAAGGATAATAATAGATACATTTTTAATAATTCAATGAAGTAAAATTATCCATGATAAAAGCGAATGCACTGGTATGTATATCATTCGCTTATTATGGTAGGGGTGGTCCACCCTACCATAATACGCGAATGAAATGAATTCACCTAGGCAATTTAACTGTTTTTGTACGTGCTGCATAACTTGCATTAAAATCATGCAATGCTGGTTGCGAGACTTTACGTGGCTATAAAGGGACAAGACTTATGTTCGAAGGTGTACATATGTCGCTATCGTGTCTCTTCAAGGCTATTTTGCATTGTCGTTGAAAATAGTTCTGTGTTAACTTACACTTGTTACGTCTCCTGGTAGCATTCTAGTCTCAATTCAGTATTTGCTTTAGTTATGCACTATTCAGGATTCTGAATTATACATTATCATAGTTCCTTAAGTAGATTTGTTCTATTAAAAATACCAATTGTTTTGTGCATGTTTAATCTTTGCATTGAAATTTTAAACGAGTTTTCACTATCTTTATAATGAAGTGTGCAATATAAAATATGCAGATATACTAAAGTATTTGTTGTTGCCATTGGTGATGTAGAATCACGTGGCTGACAAAAATGAATATTATACGAAAGAGAAATGTATTAAATCGCAAATAATAATCGCATTAATAAAATTTAATTATTTCTTCTTTTCCATTTCTATTTTTGGTTATAAAGACTCATATTTACAGATGTAAGCTAGAAAGGTTTAATTTCGGTACAGAGAGAAATGAAGCAAATATTTCTTTTCTAAAATAAAATAAAGCGTGGTCTTAATTAAATTTTGCCAGGGTAACAAACAGAGCTTTCTCCAAATAAACTGTCACTTGGCGCGCCAAGTTAATATAACGCAATAGTATTTTCTATTTGAAATTACATTTTAATTTAAAATTCAAAATTAAACTACTATCAAAAACATATTAAATAATGAATTATACAGACTTTAAAAAGAAGTTCTACTGAAATAAAAATATTGTTACAGTTACCAAAAATTATCTGCCATAGAAAAATAGACAGTATTTTCATCACAATTATATATAAAATATTAAAAATAAATATTTTATTTTTTAATAAACTGCACATTGCTGCTATACTGGCTATAGCTAGTCTATTCTATAAGATAGGTCAAGATATGCCATCAAATTTAGCATTCTACGTATGTACATAATAACGATAGTATTACAGAGAAGTAGTTGTCATTTGAAGTAGATAACAGTGTATATGTGATTTTAGTATCGTATAGTGATTTCGATACGTAATCAGAATTCCTTGTAGTTACGCAATGTTCTATCATCAACGATGATGGAAGTGCTCTTGTATTGTTTATCAAATATATATTATACAGTATACATATAAGATAAAGTTCACTAACGTTCTTGTTCGCGAATTATACCTGTAAGTAACAGATACGTACATTTGCTGTAACTTTTTGCCCATACATAATAGAAACATGATTAAAATTTTAACTAATTGTGTTATTAGTAAAGTAAGTTTTCTTCTACAATGTTTCAAGAAATATATAAACAACGGAGTGAAAAATTATTTATTCAACGACCTCAATGCATGTTAAGTATTACTTACACACTGGTTATATAATGAAACTAGCAGCCTTGCAGATATTAATATCAATCAAAAATAAGTTTAAAAGCATTTTGATATCATAGCGGTCACAAAAACAAAAGAAAGAATCTTTTAAGTGAACAAAGTTCCGCCGAAGCGAAGATAATGTGCTTATAAACAATGTCAACGAGATAAAAAAAATTCTAAATAAGGCTATCCAAGTTTGTGTGGTAAGTTAACGGAACGCTCAAAGCGTGCACTCGGACGAGAAAACCTTTTTAGCGAGAGTACATTATATCTTGGATATTTAGCCGAGGGCCACAGCTACAGCGGTTCTTCAGAACGCCATCGCGGACGAGAATTTGATTGACTAAATTAATTAGTAAAGTATGCCAGACACATTGTCACACAAGCTACCCAGTACTGTTGTTAATTTGGTGGTAAGTTTCACAAGTTGCCAGACCTGCCAGGTAATAATTCTAGAAATAGTTGAACTAAAAGCGATGTGTTCTAAACATTCAACCAAATGTTCAAATGTTTGTAATGTTGGCTACAGTACAGACAATGCCGCTGTTTCAAACCTAACTTACAATGTTCTGGAATCCGTGTAGCTTCGAATGTAATAAAAGAAACGGTTCTTTAGTTAATATTCAACACACAAGATGGCAACACGGTAATGAAGTAACCTAGATTCGCGAAAAGAAGCAAGGACGAGAGCTTTAAAACGTTCTACATCGCAATCTTTTTATCAATTACATTTGTAGTACACTGTAGCACAAAATTACACTCATTTATAATTTATAACTTAATAATGTATTTATTATTATTAAAAAAAAACTCCATTCCCCTATGCACTAGTTTCGTTAGATTGATTAGCTCTGAACAAATGGCGCAACTGCAACCATATTACTTACAACTTCGTCAAAGTTTACTGTCTACAGTACCTGCCAATCTGTTTGCTGTCAGACTTCTACGGTGGCAACCACAAGTTCTGCTAATTACAATTATTTGCATTCGTTATACGAACCAAAGCAAGGCAAACCAAGAGATGCATAACTAGTGCCCATGTTGACGTGTTCTAATTATGTCAGAATGTAGATTAATCATTTAAATCAATCATTTCGCACATGCATACATGATACAATCTGATATACAGATTTGTCTATTCCGCGCAACTATGGAAGAATTTGTATTTTTATTTTCTTATACGAGGTAATATGTAATCAAAACAATATATACCTACAACGTATAAAAAAGTCCAGTGCAAGACACAATACTATTGAATTGTATTTCTATAGAGTAGTACTTAAGTAATCGGCCAACGTGACTGGTGTCCTTTCTTCTAGCTAAATTAATTAATATACAATCAAGTGTACATGAACAACTCTGTTGCAACTAAGTTCACTAGTTGTTATACACTTGCTCGGTGCTTGAGGGCATGTAAGACAACGTCTCGCACTGTATGTTCGGGGGGTGACGACACGAAATGCAGTTAACCTACCGGAATTCATTGCGGATTCCTACAGATTCCGGACATTCCGTGCTTGGAGAACAGAACTTCCATGTCAATGAAGCGACGCGAATGAGTAAAAATCAATGTCTGCGAAATTGCAAAAACTTGTTTTTTCTTCTATGCCACCGCACCGCCGCGCCGAGGCGTTCGAGGCGGCCGATGCCAATGCCGGCCGCGTGCCGTACCCGGACCGGGGGGTGGCTTCCTGATAGCTCTCGTATTACGTACACTGGAATCTTTGCTATCTGGACATTTGTGCATGCCCTGGAAAGTTATAAACGTACACGTGTCCGTCTGTGACGTTATATATATACGAGTATATATATATATATATATATATATATATATATATATATATATATATATATATATATGTATATATATATGTATATATATATATATATATATATATATATATATATATATATATATATATATATATATATATATATATATATATATATATATATATATATATATATATATATATATATATATATATATATATATATATATATATATATATATATATGTATATATATATATATATATATATATATATATATATATATATATATATATATATATATATATATTGTCAATGTTCGTGTCGTCTTCGACAGCATCTACCGTGCGTTACTTGGTTGTTGCCCTGTCTGTGACATGGGTTCTTTGACATTTTCTAACTTTCTATAGTTAGGTAGTCAATACTACGAACGTGTTTCGACTAGATTTAGAAGTGCCATGTTACTTTCTATCATAAAAACTTATTTTCGTTTCGCGTTTGCTTAATTTTTTTTTATAAAACAATTTGTTTTTATTATATATCTACATAACTGCACTATTTTTGCTTCAAAATAATAATTAGTTGAAAAAGTCGGTACATGACACTCTAAAGCTACCATTTTTCCAAAACACATGTTGAGCAGTGCTGTAATTAACAGTGTAGCGTGTCAAAACTTTTTAAAGCAAGTTTAGTTCGAAAACTCAATATATATTTTCAAATTTATCATTAGTTTAGAAGTCTATTCTTAAAATGGAACTATACTTAATATAGTATTTATTTATTTAATTCAGATGAAGCATAGAAAATATGACCAAGTATCTCAATAAAATTATAATTTTATGTTTTTAAATAAACTTAAAACAAAAACAAAATTTTAGAATATTTTTCATATTTTATTAAGCCTCAATGTTTTTAGTGTTACTTTACTAAGATACCCTTGTTGATATTCATCTTGAAAATATCAACTAATTGCGAATATATTTACCTCGATCTGACATCGTTTGCACAAAGTAAGTTTACAAAGCTTCAGCATTACATTGTAATCCAATTTACAGCAATAAAATGTTAGACATTGTTTGAGTTCCTCTTTTGCTAAGTAATTAAACAAACATGTAAGAAAACAAAGTCAAACGCTGGCTGCGTAATTATTCACGGTATACAGCAACTAGGTATACACTGACAGCAACAGCATTAATCGTTCCATATAAGATTGCATCTTGTCTATGGCGCTTAGATGCGGAATACATTTAATAAAAATGTATTTTACAATCATTTTTAGAGTATTGTCTACAGGCATGCACTATTGCATTAAGTGCACATCCAGTTCTATATTTGTTTTTCACAAATATTTTTACTGTGCATTAATTATCAAAAAAAAAAAAACAAAAAACCGTCTTTAATTATGCAGCCAAGAAAAAAGTTAATTTTCACAATATTACGAAGATATGCATACTGTTAAGATTTTGTTTTAGTAATATAATTCCAAGTCCATATTTATTGTGCAAGATTTGTGATTGGTCGTGGTCGCAGTTGCAGAACAAACATGTTTATTCTGCTAGTGATACAAGCAAAAATTCGATTACAAATAAAATTGTAAAACATAATTTCGTATTATATATCGTTGATTCGTAACCACAAAACGTTTACAAAATGAGAAAACAAGCTCTACCCAATCCTGTAAATTTGAAATTGAATCAAGTTTAGTATCCGAGTCCCGCAGGCCGTCGCGTCGCGTCGCGTCCTGAAGAATTGTAATCGATAAATTGTTTGTCGTCGTTCGAGCCCCATGAATCGGCACAATGTGTATCTCTCTTCGCTGGAATTATTAATATTAACATTCTACGAATTACCAAGCTTTTCTGGCCACACCCATACACAAACACTTACTCTTACCCTTGTGGAGCAAGCTTTGTTTGCGGCGGTCGGCAGGTGCAACCGCTATCACCTATCTATATGACATACCCCCGTTCGTGCGTTATGAACATGTGTTGTCACCCATTATTGATAAACAGTGTGTGGGCCATTGACGCGTGTACAACCCTGGTTTGTTACTTATCTACATACGTGCAACCATTCCATCACAAGGGGATACAATTCAATTAGAGGTTATTTGGGATTGTGCAATATTATAATTATCAAATGACCGAATATTATTGGTGCTGAATTGATTCTCAACAAATAATCTCTGCAGAAATAAAACAAAGAAAGAAAGTTTACTCATATTTAATACCAGCTAGGCTCACCAGATATAAAAATGTCCTTACTTGACTTAAATAGGATTTGAAATCGTCTATAACATTTGAAATAGGATCTAACATGAGTACAACAAGTAACTAAGACGAGTAAGGTTCCATTTCGGACAGGCAATCATCATCTTCTGAGTCGAAACCCAATGTACCGGCATGTAATTTAGGCCAAGGGAGTCTTCGTGGCCTGGATCAACGGTGAAACCACCATACATGATTCGCCTATTCGTTCCTCCGAGAAACACGCGTTCTAGCACGTAAACATCACCACAGTTTCCATCTACGATGACGTCACACAACCCGTTTATCATCTGCTACCTTCATAACTACAACAACAACAACAACAGCTTTGTGTTTCAAGAACGTATTTTCACTAAAACGTTTCATAATCACCATATGATTCACGATTTTATAAGAATTAATATACCACGGATTTGGGTGGTTTTTGACGGTATCATCAACAGCTAAAAGTGACATTCTTAGTGGAATGAAAGTATTCTCGTAACATTTAACACTTTCTTGAAATGGTACGTTGGCTCACCTCATGTGACCGCCATTGTTGGGTTTTATGGTGTCGAGCTGTGAAGGAAAATGAATTTTATACATGCTTGCCTGTTACGGACAGGAATGACTATAGGACACGTTTTATTTCACACTCGTTTCCAGAGAATGGCGCTACTTTTAGAAAATAATGTCTTTATTTTAACTTTTTTAATGCTGCGCAATCTCTTTCTGCTTTTGTTCATAAATCTGTCCAATCTCCAACCGACTGCACAAAATACACGGTCGTCGCAGCACAGTTGTTACCGAAACCTTTGGGTCAACCTGACGTCATCAACAACGGGGAACATGTTTCGAGTTTCGTAATAGGGAATATTTATTATTTTAAAGCTAAATAGGATTGTTTGCTCTTTAATGGTATATGACAAAACATTTTGTATATATTTATATGTATACATACATGTATTTTAAAATTGAATTCAGCATAAATAACTCTTCACAAACATGGCAACTGTTTCTATATCCTAACATTTAATTTTTGCAATTTGGCATTTACAATTTT
The DNA here is from genome assembly GCA_018344505.1 of Nebria ingens riversi. NCBI lineage: Eukaryota > Metazoa > Arthropoda > Insecta > Coleoptera > Carabidae > Nebria > Nebria ingens. Next base: position 198,031 of record JADQWA010000240.1, read on the forward strand.
TTGTTTGTTTTTGTTTTATGTAGAATCGTTCATATATATATATATATATATATATATATATATATATATATATATATATATATATATATATATATATATATATATATATATATATATATATATATATATATATATATATATATATATATATATTATCTATTATATATTGTATAATCTTTGGGTTTTCCTTATTAGTTATTAAAAATCTTATATTTATTTAAAGTAAAAACTTTGAAGGTATAATTAAATAAAAGTGTTTAACTTCAACTCACACAATTTTCAATTAAAACAAATAAACAATGTCCGTATATATTCGACTAGAATCCGAGGTAGTTGGTTGCGAAACAAGGGTATAATTTGGAGTAGGGATATAAATGATGTGGTGTGTTTTTCTATGATGTGATGGGCGTAATTACTTTTCGCACATCTGAGGCACAAATTTAATATCACAGAGCAAGCAAACTGCGAACTGTTGCGTGATTGCAGTTTATCTAAATAGTTGGAATAATCTGTGGAAGTTTTGGCGCCATGTGCTACCGCAAAATATTCGCACGCACAACACAAACTGGAACATTCCCACATTCCACTCGTTTACAATATGTATAAACGTGTATGTGTGCGCATAAGTGAGAAGGGTAGATACCAAGCAAGATAAATATATTTATCTAGTAAGCTGTTCCCTTTAAACGGCTACGATCGGCGTATCTGCGCCACCATTCAAAAACAGCACGCACTTTCGTTCTTTCCCCTCAACCAGCAGCACCGTTCTATTGCTTCATCTCGATTCCCCCTCAAGGTTACGCATCATAAATTCGCCCTTAAACTCTAACATTTTATTACTTTTGACTTATGTTAAATTGATATCATATTTTTCCATTGAATATCGCGTTTCTGTGCATTTCTGATACACAAACACAAACCCCTGTGGAGCATTTATAATTTATATACGAAGGAAATAAATATTTACATTCGCATTCAAAGAATTTATAAACCGTTAAATCATTTATAACCTACATCATTCTTGTTAATAACTGAAAACCATATTTATACTTAAAATTATAATAGGTCACACTTTAAAAGTTAAAGAAATGTAGTTGTAGAACTACATATTTAGTAAATGTGCGATTTACAATTTTTGGAAGTAATTTCTCCCGTTACAGTGAAACCAAACGTATAGTTTAACATTTTCTGATTTTTTTATCTTTTTTATGAATAATAACGCCTTAGTATATGCAAACTGCGATGCTTTTCAGTTGATATGTTGTAGCAATGATATTTTGATGGCTTGCTGATTCAGTTATAACGGAAATTATATTATTTGATATGGTCATATAGTGAGTTCCGTTGGTATGGTGCGCTCTCTACGTTTCCTAATATACATATATTATTATACCAATTCTACAACAGGACCCACTATCTGCTTTATATGATCGGCGTAAATTCGTTTTAGAAGTCGTGTCTAACGACACCCTATATTTGTAAAGAAGCACAAAGCACCTCTATAACAAGGAGAAGCTCAAGGAATCATCTCGTAATGATCTCATCTACCTGTAGATGCCACACATCCTCTCCAAAGCTGTGTACGGAATTGCATACAAGACAGGTTAATAGTTATTACTTTCCATCTTATCTGATCTCAAAATGACTCTTTTAATATGCGATGAATCTTGAGTAGTCTTTATTTTCGTATAGGATAACAGACAAATTTGATCGCTTTTGTAACATTCAACTTTATGGATTTTTACATTAAATAATAGGCTTTTTCTCACACATGTTAAACGCATATTTTATAATATTATAGGACACTTAACTTACTTTTTACTTTCTTTTACGAAGTAATAAATAAGTATTGTAATCACGAAAAAAAAAAACATTCTCGAAATTTTAACGGAAATACACCTTTTGACCTTCTTTGAATCGAGTTTGACTATTTTTGGAATGACGTCTGTTTGTGTGTGTGTCTGTATGTGTGGGTGCGTCTGTGAGTCTGTATGCGCTCTACGGCCTACACCGTTGAAGATAAAATTATGAAACTTTAAACTTAAGATTTGTATATGCCTGAGAGGAAAACCTCCTATTTTTGAAAAGCATATTCAAACCGGAAGTGCATGTTTACTTGAATCACTTTTTGCATATCTTCGAAACGGCTGCACTTACAGTAAAATAGTTATAATTAATGTTAAAGATATTAATGATTTGAACAACTTTAGTTTGAAACGTTTCATGAAAAAGTGTACCAGTTACGAGAAAATTGCTATTATCCTATTTATATTGCCATAGTTACATAGGTATGGAAAATTATATATAATAAATCGTATCTACTATGCATGTCAACTGTTTTAAATATTCAAATATTTTCACATATAACATTTATTGTCAGTGTTACAAATAAGTTTAGTGAAAACCCGTTACAAAGGTTAGTAAATAATTTAAAATATTATATATAAATATTTTCTCTGGCTTAAAGTTAATTTGAAAACTAAAAAATGCCCGGCCATAATAATTTTTAATAATATATAATGAATAATGATATTTTCTTTATACTACAATACAATCCAACATTGAAAATCTAAAATACATATGTTTTCTTGGAAATCTGACAATAAACTAACTCTACAATTTTATTGGACACTGAATGAAAATAGTTTTTGAAATTTAAACATTTTATATTTTTATTTATATACTATCAAATCTAAATATACTGACTACGTAAAAGAAAGTTTAGGGCCAACACATGGCCGATGTTTTTTAGTTAATCTGTAAACGTCTTGAAATTGGCTTTTATCCACTTCCTAACCATTCGTATTCATTTGTAAATTCTTCCACTAAATGAAGTGACATTTATATTCTCACGCAATTTTCGTACCTTCATACGCTTCGCTTATATTTCTGAACATTTACATACATGCTTTTATATGTTAGCCATCGGTATTCCTCTTTTTGTAAAACCACAAATTCCTATTAAAATTTTCATTTCTACCACAATCATCTTTGTATATCACCTACATACCCAACATAGCCACTTCCAAAAAATGCTGTTTCTCCAAATGCTGATTTTAACATAAATTATTAGACTCTATATTTGAATAACCAATTGGTAACTGTAAGCTGGATTATTACGATAACACTGCTCATAGCAGCGTGATAGTAATTTTTAACATAATCGGGATGATTATCTTGCACGTCCAAGGTAGTATAAATAAATTAAAAACAGTCTCTTTTCTTTTCGTTATTCTTAATTTAAGGGTAAAATAACTTCAAAGAGATTCCATTTATGATAACGTTTTAGATATACGGTATAGCTTTGCTAAAAATAAGTGTACAACGTTGTTTCATTATACATTGTTCTTTGTGTAATTTTAATATAAAAATGTTATGTTTTACTAAAATAAATTTCCTGTTCACAATTATTTTTAATCCATGGTTAATGTCTGTAATTGATATAAAAAAATGTTGTTATAATTTGATATTTGAGCATTAACTGCAAAAACGTTCCTTGTTTAATTTCAGTAGATTGGCAATAGTGAAACTATAGTGTAATGATTCTAGACGCAAGTGTTTGCCAACGCTACAGAATGCATTTTAATTGCAACGTTAAACCATATTAGGTTGCATTGTTTTCCGGTAATATGTTTGTTTTATGAAGTAATCCGAGTTAGAGAGTTGTGAGTTCTGTTCGCCTGTTCATTCGTAGCTACTACTTAAGTTTTCAAACAACTTGCAAAATATAAAGTTGTGAATATACATTCTCCTCGCTGTGCGTCATTGTGTCGTTCATGTTTTCGCTGAAGAATTTGCATGAAAACTCGAAATGTGATTAAATTTTCTGCATGCACAACACAGATTAATTAAATTTTGTACATTTTTCTATTTCAAAATAATAAAATAACATGAAAATAACAAAAAACAAAGCAAACAGTTGTTGTTGCAATTAAAACAGAAATTAGTCACAAGTTTTTATGTGAAAAAAAAAACATTTAACTGAATTTTTCATCCGTGGTGTTATTTTATGTATTTGCTAGAGATTCTACCAAGTAATCATTCGTAATACGTACATTTCCAATGTAAATAGTAAACAATTAAAAAAAAAAAAGTTACCATAAATAAGATTCCGGTCGTCTTAGTCTGTTGCGACTTTATTTTTAGTAAGGGCAAAATTATTTTTTATCGCAGTGAACTGCAAGAAAAATATTGTTTTACTGAGTTTTGAAAAATTGTTTAATTTTTAATGCAATTTTATTAAATTAGAAAAAGGAAACTTATATGAGATTAATTTTCTTTGAAAACTTATTATTTATTACGCATAGCATACTAAATATGTCAAAGCCACATCCACATTTATTATCCACTGTATTAAGTAGTATCGACTGATGTTTGATTATTATTTTATTCATGAAAATATGATATTTAACACAAAACTTGATCTATTGTTTTATATAGGTATGTAAAATCAAATCTAAACAACTAGCAAATACGAAAATGGTATGTCCTATAGATGTAATATTTGATAAATTTCTGAATATTGAAATATTTAGCTTTTCTATACTCGAATAATTAGGTCATGCTTATACAAAAAACGATAGTAAATTTTGTTTAATTAATAATCCACATAGGATCCCAAGCTAATTAAAATACCTTTGTGTTAAGTATTTAATTAACAAAGCTTCTTTTTTTCTAAATTGTTATGGAGAAAAATATTTTCGTTAAGTATTTTTACTTCTGATTTTCAATATATACTTTAAATACAAATAATGAAGTTATTTAAATATTCAAGCAGTAATTAATTTCGAGTTTATACAGCGTTAGAATAGTTATAATCTGTATATCGGGAAAAACATTTTCTAAATACAACACGAAACTGTAGAAGGTTTATGGTGTGCACTACATACTGCTAATATAATAAAACATCGGCCATGTAAGGCCATTACGTAGTCAGTATATTTTGATTTAATAGTATATAAATTAAAATATAAAATGTTAAAATTTAACAGAAAATATTTTCATTCATTATGTCCAGTAAAACTGTAAAGATAGATTATTGTCAGATTTCTAATAAAACATATGTATTTTAGATTTAAAATGTTCGATTCTATAGTAATATACAGAAAATATAATTATTCATTACACATTATTAAAAAATTATTATAGCCGGACATTTATATTTATATACGTATAATATTTTAAATTATTTACTAACCTTTGTAACGCTTTTTCACTAAACTTATTTGTAACACTGACAATAAATGTTAAATGTCAAAATATTTGAATATTTAAAACAATTGACATGCATAGTAGATGCGATTTATTATATATAATTTCCCATACCTACGTAACTATGGCAATATCAATAAGATAAGATCTTGTAACTGGTACTTTTTTGAAGAAATGTTTCAAACAAAAGTTGTGCAGAATACTAATATCTTTGAATGTTAATGTAACTATATTTATTGTAAGTACAGCCGTTTCGGAGATATTGCAGAAATTACAAAAAATGAGTCAAGTAAACATGCACTTCCGGTTTGAATATGCTTTTCAAAAATAGGAGGTTTTCCTCCCAGGCATATACAAATCTTAAGTTTAAAGTTTCATAATTTTTATCTTTAACGGTGTAGGCTGTAGAGCGCACACAGCCACACACACACACACACACACACACACACACACACACACGGACGTCATTCCAAAAATAGTCAGACTCGATTCAGGGAAGGTCAAAAGGTGTATTTCCGTTAAAATTTCGAGAAATTTTTTTTTCGTGATTACAATACTTACTTATACTTCGTAAAAGAAAGTAAAAAAGAATATTATAAATAGTTATATTTGCTTGAATTTTTCAAAATTCGTATTTTTATATTTTTATCTAAACAAAATATACCTACTACGTATAAGAAATTCCAATGCGGGACACTGCAGATATTTGATTTACTCTTCGCTAATATATGCATTTATAGTGAATTTACTTCATCAACCATTTTTTAAAATAGATCCATCTTAATCTTCTTACAAGTTAGTGGTTCTGCAATTTGTTTTGTTTTTATTAATAGTTCCGAACAAAATGCTAAGATTTCCGACAATCGTTGAATGAAATTACCATTTCGATGCGTAATTTGCATATTTTTTAAACCGTTGAATATCAGCAGCAACGGCAGCCCAAACACAACGGATTAGTATATTTCATTAATATTTATCAAGCATTATAACTCCATGAATTCAGTCCTAGCCCTGCCTACTATATAACGATGTTTATTTCGTGGCAAAGTTCTTGCTTGCAAGAAGAGAAGCAGCCGAAAGTAAAGTCCCGTTAAAAATACATCTACCCAAAACGAAATAAGTTTGGTGACAAAGTTCGTAAAATATGCATGTCTGATAACGTTCTCAACTATTAGTACCCTTGGGATTTCACTGAGAATGTACGAGAAGTGGGAACACATGCTTTTATATGCAACCTTGTCAAATAAATCATATTCAGTTAGAGGTTTTTTCTAGCAGGCACGTGGTTAATATACGGTTGTGACTGTCGTCAGATTTAAATTATTTATGACGCAAACGGAGATTTATAAGTTTACAAGAATTTTAAATGTATTTTTATAAATAGACACAAGTTAGTCGAAAATTTGACTTCTAACATTTTTCTACTTGTTTATATGTATATTAAATTTTAGTATTGGATGACTCAATCGTTTAAAAAAAAATCACAAAGTGGTAAGTTGAACTCGGATTGGTCGGCCTTGGCACAATATTAAATGCTGCTAAAACATATATCCCGCTTTCTGCTCGTGAATGTAATTCCTAGCCAATTTATATCGTGTATCACTAGACCTTTCCGTTAATATATTACATTTAGTTGTTGATCGATATAGCTAGTCCCATCTATAGGGTAAAATACGCATTTCCATATTTAGTGGGTCCAGCTATTTCGCCGTCCATCCCTTGGCATCAGAAGTACGTGTGTATATGCAAGTGTGCGTGCATGCAAGCGTGTTTGAACCCTCTATAGTGAAAATAGCTATAAACTTGCTTGGATTATATATTTACTTGCTTCCAGCTAGTTGAGGGGGTTGCACCTTGTGCGTTCGTCCGCTAAAAGCCAATTTTCCGCGTCTATCCTTTTCATCGTGTTTCAATACTGCGACAGTTATTTTCCATAAAAATCTTTGCCATCATCGTGGTATTTGGACAATATGGCGTGTTTCTCAATTTAGCTATAAATCTTTTGATAGATTCTACATGATATATACTTATTTTTTATTTCTATATTTATCCAAAAAAAACACATTGAATAACCATTAGAAAATATTTAAAAATATATATTTTGTTTTAAAAATTGACGTTATTTTTTCATAACTTCGCGAATAATTAACTAACATAATTCTTTACTTAAACTGTTCTAATTGCTTTGAAATAAGAACTATTATGATTAACTCTTTGTAAAATGTCGTTTTTCTTGTTTAAATATGTTTATTGACATTTCCATTACCTATAGAACAAAGGTAAGAATAAAAGAAGAATACTACATGCATAATTATTACATGTATTAACTATGGTCAACATACACAACTATAAACAATAATCAAACAAATATAATCACACAAGGTGTTATTGTGTAGCTGCGAACATAATTAGTGCAGCGAAAATAAATTAATGTTAGTTACAAAAGGAATACCTCTAAATGAATTTCATTTATTTTCATATTATAAGTTATAATAGAGTTATTTGTTTGCGCCTGTCACTGCAAACTATTTACATAAAGAATACTCTCAGGTGAGAGAGATATGAAACGAACATAGGTTTGGTATTCACAAAGCAGACGACAGCGAAACGACAAAAGTTAACCGGGTGGTTTTATAAACTTAGTAATTTAATTCCCTTGTTATTTTCCGCCGAGCGCAGCGCGTGCGGCTTTTTATAAACCCCCGCCTCCTCGCGCGACTATTTATTTCATGTCTCTTCAAAAACGTTTGACAAATTCCAACCATGCAATTATAAGGATACTAATGAAACTATTTATATATTGAGTCGCATACAAGCTCTGCAAATAAGAGATAATTAACAAATTAATTTGTTGTTAATTTCAAACAAGTGTTGATGGTTGGATGCATTGCAATATTACGTTACGGGTACAATTAAATTTATTATGTTGTTGAAATGATGCTAGCACATATTTGCGATTCGAACTCATTTTTGCCGCTTTGATATGCCTGATTATGACTTCCCACCTAGTCTGCATCGAGTTGATATTTGTGTTAGGTTTTATTCAAACTCTATTTAAGGAAGGGCAAAATCTAGAAATCGATATTTTTAGGATTACAATACTTATTTATTACTTCGTATAAGAAAATAAAATGACGGGTTTTCAAGTTTCTCTCGTAGTTGCATATACCTTTGACCGACAGAACAGTATACGTTATAGCTTTGACGTTATTATCTAGCTCGGCGATTTTCAACCTTTTTGCGTACGCGGCCCCCATATTTATTGTTGAAAGTTTGGTGACTTCCATAGGTCGTAAGTCTTGAATAGGGAAACACTGGTCTAGATTACAAGTTAGAACAGCAAATGGGGAATAGAATTATTTTAGGATCATTTTAAGACCATTTAATTTGTTTTCGTAACTTGAGTTCGATTATAACAACTAGAACACTCCAAACATGAATGTAACGATATGCAACTGTTCTCAATATCGCTACCTTTTAAAGGAACTTTACTCTGCTTTAGAACATTCTAGATTGTTCTCAGAAAAATGTCTAATTAATATTTTTTATGAAATAGTTTTTATTGACTCCACTCGTGTGTGCGTCTGAAACATATATACATGTAATGTATCGTATGTGGGTGAAGTGTGATGAATTTGGTGTAATGTGAAGAAAGATGATATTTTTATGGGTCAATGTTGTGATTTGTGGGCGGGTAGAACTTTAAGTATAGCACAGAAGTACCGGTTCGGCTTGAGTTTGAAGATCATCCCCTTAAGATACAGTTTTGTTCATATTTCTTTTAGGATCTGACCTAGTTTGTGTTGAGTATATACGGTACGCCAGACTGTTTCTAAAATATTATTGCAGTGGATTCCATTCAATACTCGTTGAAACAGTAAACAAACCTAAACATTTTTCTAACAGTTTTTTAGAGAATTTTAAGGTAAAGTACGATTATTTTCAATAGAGCAACATAGTTTCTTTTTAAATTATCTTACTCAATCTGTAAACTGTTAGTAGGCCATTTTGATATGGTGTAAGTAATTCTAACTGTTTTTAATATGATATATGAAGATTTTTGTATGTGTGTGTGTGTAATGAAAATGTACTGCTAACTTCATAATTTCTTGAAACGCTGTATGACATAGTTGTGCCAATTTCTTAAGTTTGTATATCATGTTAGGAATAAGTTAAATGTAGTTTTAGTTGGAATTGAGTTACGCGCAACATAATTTTCGTTCTGCATCGTGACAAGCGATACGTACAATTTCTGAAAGCAAGATAACTATTGAAACACCGTAAAGTTTGATGCCAACTCTTTTTACTTTTTATTTACTTTCTTATACGAATGTATTTACGGAAGTTTAGTAATCATGAACATTTTACCTTTCGAGATTTTACCGGAAATATGTATACCTTTTGACTATCCCTAAATCGAATCTGACTATTTTCGGAATACCGTTTGTAGATAAGAAAGTCCAGTTCAAGACACTACAGATGTTTTCTTACTGTCATAATTTCGTTTCATAAATATTTGTAAACATATCTACGACATAATTGCGTAACATGAAAATGTTGTTAGAATAAGAAGCATTGAAGCAAATTCATATCATTTTGAAACAACAAAACTTTTTTGTTTGAATATATTTTCCTATGTAGCAAATCTCTGTATTATGTATAAAGTAAAATATAGGTCGAAAATAATTTCCTTTTACCATTTAACTGACAAGTCATAAATATATGAAATATTGATAAACGCGCGTGTCTTGTAATATTAGTTAACATATATTTCGGTGTAGGTGGAAATAACGGCGCTAAACAATTTATTGCATCGACGAGGCGTGTTCGGCTGGTGACAGTCTAATAGAATAGCTTCAAAGGATTGCTTGAATGGCGACCGATCTCGGTTGGGGCCTAAGGTCAGGAAACGAGCCGCTGTTCGTGTTGTAGATCGCGACTTTGACATGGTGTTCCTCCTGTCTTTTGGACCAATGACAGCCTGATAACAAGGAAACTGGTACCTCTTTTCGCTTCCGTTTTGTATACCCCATTGGGAGTACACAATACTGGACAAGGATGCTCTTCTTTTTATCAATATGTTAAATTTACACGATATACATACAATAGCGAACTATATTGATATATCGTACATATAGGTATATACATACATCAGGTATACTATTTCAGAAGTTAATAATTCAGAACAACTTTATTATAAGTTATATTTATAATTTTTTTCTAATATACTTTATCAGTGACAATTCAGAAAATAATATAAATAGACTGTTATTAAAATCGTTATTTTAATATTGATATAGGTACCCACATTTTCAATATGGCCAGATTAGATAATTAACGATTTGCTGCAATTTCTCGAAGTAACATTCCCCAACAAAATCAAATATATTCTTCATGAAACCTAGTATTTTACTACTCTGAATACCAACTCGGGAATTCAGAATTGCAGAAATGTACAATTTTGAGTAAGGTGAAGTAAGTTTAGAGAGAATGAGCGCGTGGGTTGTAAAAACAAAGATCTGATTGGCTCCCGAGAGGATCGTAGCATTTGCGTCATGCTAGAATTGATGGCCGTGTTCTAAATCATATAACCACTTAACTGAGACAACTAGAATCATGGGGTTACATGCCAAAATGTATTAGTGGAATACCGCCAATAACCACCGTTCACTACAATTGCAGTTCTTATTGAATAACAAACAAACACCGATTTGTTTATATTTTATCCTAATATACATATATAGGTATGTGTATACAAAATGCATGTTGACTGTCATAAATGTTCATTTAATGTTAGAGATTTTCTAATATCTTTGTGTTGACGCCTGGTGTTGGTTGAAACCCACTTCCATATTAGAAGAGAGAATATTTCGTGTTTATAATAATATATCATAGAGATACTCTGGTGTTTGCTTATTGTGCACTGTCCACTTGTAAACAAGTAACTCCATGATCAAGGCTAATTTAGTTATTTGCATCCACTCTGACATATTAATAATTACATGTACTTTATCACTAACTCAAACATTGGTTGCAAGTAAACTGTTGCTGCATTCTAAATATGTATAACATATTAGATATGTATATAATTCAAACATATTAAACGATACGTTGCTAGCTCCATTAACTATTTGCTTTTAATTGTGGACACGACTTTGAAGTGAAAATTCAAAAATATGAAGTATGAGTAAATCGAATAATATTATTAAAGTGTTTAACTTTATTGTGAGGGAATTTCCCATTAAAGATCGCGAGATAGATAAGTGACGCTATATGTGTAACTGTCGTATCACAACGTGATAAAAACGTCGTTACACCAATTGGACCATTACCAGTTTTCAGTACGAACATATAAAGTGATGAGCACACGCGCAAGTAACATCAGTATGATGAGCAACGTGCGGAACCTAGTTGACGTTATGTATTATGCTATAGTGGTATTCACAAACTTAACTTACTAACCGTCGGCATAAATTAATAATTTGTCTTATTATTGTTACTAGAATTTGAACTTTTTTCGCTATATTTGTACTTCCTTATACAAATATATACATATAAAGAAGTAGAGTAATAATGCTATTAAATGTTAGACTCTGGTGTTTGTAATATAAACGACAACTGTGCTATACGTGGTCTATTTGTCTCGATCTACATTCCCCTGCGTCACATTTGTTACAGTACAGTATCTATGCCACACCTACCCCAACTATCCAGTTTCGTGACGACCGCTCGCCGTTATCACCGTCTCATCTGCTACTATTATTCTGCTCGCCCATCACATCTTCGCCACTGTAATCCTTTTCGTCTCGGCTCGTCGCGTCGCGTCGCGTCGCGTCTCGTCATTTCAAAGAAATTAGTTGCTAGAGATTCAGTTTCGTTACTCTAATAGCAGAAACAATATCATTTTCTCTTCGTATTGATCACTTTTCTACCCTTGCGAAATACACTTTTGTTCAGTTTAAACATTATAGAAAACATCATAGCATGAAATAAATTCGGTGTTTAATTTTTCATATGGCCCAACGAAATAGTGCTCTCCAAACACTTGCGTACTAAAATTTCCCATGAGCAATAAATAATTCATGGATATGCGACAATATAGAAACCTTTTCCATATACCTCCCAAAAGGAAAACCCAAAAGACTGACTCTTCATTACCGATAACCGAACCCTGGCTCGAAAATTATTAATACAAACATTGGAATATTTTTAGATGTTTGCTAAAATATTTAGATCGGTTCGTTCAAGTTTAATAACATAGTATATTTTACATGTTGCATTTCTTTAAAAATTGGTTCAATGCCACCGTTTACATATCGAATGAAATGAGTATTCAATATATTATTCAACATGTCGTTCAACTGTAAGGTGTGTGTGTGTGTGTGTGTGTATGCGTTTTCTATACAATCATGTAGTTCTAGGATAGATTGGAACTCGTTTAATAATAATTTCGCGTTCAAAATTGAAGTGGTTATAAAAATTGTAAACTAGGTTATCGCAGTTAACACAAAATAAAAAGTATATTTATGAAATGGGAAACAATGTAAAACAGTTGGGTTGCAATATGAATGACGTCGGCAGTATTTAACGTATTCGCGCCGTGAAAAATATCGAAAAATATGCCAACACTTCGCTTCTCAATGTTAAACATCACCAGTGAAATGGATGTTCCAATATGTGCAAATGGGGAGTGTTACGTGTTTGGAATGCAGCACCGGATATCGGGTCACATTTTAAAATGATGACTGACGTATACATAGCACGAATGTTTCCGCCACTAATATTCATCCGTTGCCATTTAAATAACTGAACAAGAATATTTTCAACATTGAATATCAAATGTGCACGCTGAACTGGGACCATAGTCACACAGTGACATATCATTCCTTTAAAATGAATGCTTTGACATGTATATTTAACGACATTATCATTGGTTATTCGAATAGTTACGCCAATTTTATAAATGGCTCCCACCCATTTAATTGGTGTTATGTTTCTGCAAATAGACAAACATTATTCTATTACTGTTGTTCGTATTAAAACTTTTATGTGTAGTACATTTAATACATTAAACAATCCATTAGGCAAATGAAATTACTCCTTAATAGATCAAGCGTGCTGCAAAATACTCTTGTTGTTACGTATATTACATATATGCCTTACAAGTAAATGGAATTGTGTTTGATATATTAGTTTGTAATATTTAGAGAAAATATGATTGAGTTAGCAACAAAAGCAAAAAAAAAAAACCTCTCCCTGTCCGTCGTCGATTACGAATTCAAAAGTGAACCGTGTGGAAAATCCGATACTGTGATTGTTTGTTTTCATCTTCGTACTGGCGTTCTGGACCATTGGACAACCGTATCGCGAACAGACGGCGCACGGTATATCTTATCGGTGACACTTTTATCTGTACACATTGACGCCTCACGCATACATTTCTTAGATTTCTCCCCTTGACTTCACTGCCAAAGTCATCCTACCCCGCAATCCCTGCTGAATGGAGCCGGCACTTTATCAAACCCACGTACTCTATCAACAAGCGGCAGTGGTCCGCGCCTCAGGACAATAAACCCCCAAAAAACAGAGAACCGACGATATTTTATACAAATATTTGAAACGAGAAAGAAATTTCAGATCTACCCGGCAGGAATGCGCCGATAGGGTATAGACGAATAACGATCTCATCCGGTCTCCCTTGCTCGGAGTTCGACGGAAATAATATTACTTTAATATGAAATATGCACCCTAACAATATTATTAAATGAAAATAGCAATAGCCAAATTAAAATTTTATATACAAACTCGTACCCGCATATCCATGCTGGACTATCTATATATGTAGTACATACATATAAAATTAAAAAATTGTATGTATACTGATAGGTTGTGCTGTGCCATATACGATTTATACTTGAAATCTACCGCTTTTTTTTTTCTGAACTCACTTTGTATATGATGCGGGTTACCGACAACTCACTTTAACGACTATTCTTCAACTTAAATTACCGTGAGATAATATTAAATATAATTCAACCTCTTCAATGCATCGTTTAAATACCGAAAACCTTATTATCTTCTATTATTATTCATTGTAAAGTATCTCAGATATGTCCGTCTGTACCTAACGCATGAAGTTATCTGCAAATATTCATTCAGTTGATTTAAGGTTTTTAAGTATTCATGGAAGCAGGACTATAATTATTTTTTATTATTGTTTGTAACTTATAATTAATAACATAATATTTATTGTAATTGTCTGCATTGATTACTTGAAAGTCTCCAATATCTTATATCTTAGTTTTATTTTCTGCACGAATGGAGTTTTCGCATACCTATAGGTTTTCATCATTTAAAGATTTAAAAAATGAATGATGGGTTTTTGGTAGTAATGATTTATAATGCACTGTCGCACAATTAGAAATGATTTAAATTGCAAATATAACTTAATAGTGATCATTCTCACATTCTGTTGAATAATTCAGCGAAATCTACAAAATGAAATATTGGGGTACAGTGGACAAAGTTCCTTTGTTCGTATACCTGCGCAATATCAGCAAACGAGCACACTAGATCCATGATAATATGTTATTAGTTGCGCCGAAGCTCGCCTCCAGCAGCAATAAAGTTCCAGTTTATCATATTACTGGAACAAAGTTGAACTGCCGTATATCGTTGCCGCCTAAGCTAGCGCCACCAAAATAACATAAACATTCTCGATGGTCTAGGTGCGCTTGATAAAACAATTGATGCGAAATAAAATTTATTTTTAAATTATTGAAATGCTTTATTAAACAGAAAGGAAAATTACACAGGTGTAATTTAACGACATTCTAGAAACATCAATTACGAATTTTAATTAAAATTAAATATTATTTAGAGTCCTTTGAACTTTGGAGACCAGTTTTGCTTCTGTTGCTCTTTTTTTTACAAAATTCACACGTTTGAAATTGCGTATAGGCTAATAAAACAGCCATATGAATAATTACAACATAGCATAGATGAAAATGTTTCAGTTTATTCTAGATCTAGCTCTGTGAACTACGCTGAAGTGTTTGCGGACATTTAGCTATGCGTCTGAGGTTTATGTACCGTGAAACAGAAAATAAATTAGATTGTAGCGTACGGTCGTGTTATAGCAAAGGTTCCACGCAAAATACAATGAATTTCAAATGTTGTCAGTGGGTTTTACTGCAACTATTCCGGAAAAGTAAAATAGCTGTTTCATTTTATTTACATTGCGATAGTAATATCGTTTTTAGATCACAAATGTAACATTATTTGAAGATGTTATAATATAATAGAAAGTTTTCCAAATATTTATATATTATAAATGTAATGACCAATGGATTTTGTGATACTGTATCAAAAATATCATTGCCTTAAAAATGTAGTCTGTATTTGAAGGTTCACTTATTCTTTGACGTGATCGAAAAGAAAAATGCTTTTCCAAATTGATATAAAATATTTTGTAAGTAACTCTTTCCCATGTTAAGTTCATATTTTCCCGATGGTTAGAAATGATGTATACTGATCTAGATGTGAAATAAACCTTGCGGAAGCAGCGTGTATTTGTCATTTTTTGGGGTTTTCCCAAAACGGTTCATCGTCGAGTGAGATAAACGGGCAGCCACCTATAAGAAAGGTCGAGCCGCACCTCGTGCCGACGAGCAAAGACATTCCATCCCAGGTTGCACGGATTTGCGTGCTAGGCGCGTGCTGACCTGGAAATATGCAATTAAAGCAAATACAATTTTGAGACTAACTTCGCGGTCCTTTAAGAAAGAGTGGGGTGGGAGGGCTATCCCGTTTGTACAAATGTCTGTGTGTGTGGGTGTGTGTGTGTGGCAGTAATAGAAAGAAGAAAACAGTAGAAGCCTACAGGCAATTCGGTGAGATTTTAGTTGTTCAGTGGCTGGTGGGAGTGGCGTCGCTAGTGCGTTCATCTGACGCTGTGTGGCGCGCACGATCCGAGCTCAGTTTCCGCGCGTTCTCTCGATCGCGAACATCGCTGGACCAAACTCTCAGCGACATCGACGTCGCCACTAACCCACTCGCTAATTACCGAGTTAAACACCTGTAATACCTAGTTCTCTCAGTGTTGTTGTAGCACATAACAGCTCGTGTGCTTACTTTAATTGTTGTTCCAAAACTGTGTACTTGTTCATTAGGTGTACTGTTCATGTGATTAATAAATTCCAATTCGCGGTCTTTCAGAGCCGCCGCAAAGTGCTGTGAGTGACTGTGCGTTCAGTGCTGGCGATATGAAGCGCCGGAGGGTCACCGGAACGTCTTGCCAACTACTCGCCATCCTGACCGGACTCATGACATTCATCGGTAAGTGCTATGCCATTTTTGTACCTTTTTGTCACTTGCCGGAGAAAAATTGTATCAGTTTACGCTACATTGACGCTTCTTTATAATTTAAATTATTAGTTTTCCAACAAAGTTGTAATTCAATATTAAATTATGCTAAATCAACTGTGGTAAAGAAAAACTAGAACACAACTAGACTGAGCACTCTATACAACATTTACATCAATATATCGGTGGTGAAGAAAGTTGTTTTTTGGGTTTTGATAAAAATGAGTTGTCGCGAAGACATCTTCAAGTTTTGATTCCATATACATATGTGTGTATAAGCGTGAGATCGTGAGTGAGCTTTAACGAGGGATCCAACCACTTTTCTTTAGTGAGAGTTTCGTTTGGAAGGTGTAGTTTGGTTGGAGATATTTTAATTGGAGTGTTAAATTGCGGTTGCACGTTATAACGCATTATTTCGAATGTTCTCTTTTCTTTGAATTCTAAATTGCTTCTTCTATTCATTTGAATAATTTACCTTCGTTCCATAAGCACTAGTTTAAAGTTGATTTAGGTCAATTTAGCTGTATATATATATTTATATATATATATATATATATATATATATATATATATATATATATATATATATATATATATATATAGAAACTTAACTTTGTGACTCTGACAACAAAAGAATATCTGGGCACTGAATTTTAATTTTTAAATTAAACATCGGCCATGTGTTGGCCCTAAACTTTCTTTTACGTAGTCAGTATATTTTGATTTGATAGTAAAAAATAAAAATATAAAATGGTTAAATATCAAGAAAATATTTTCATTCATTGTCCAATAAAATTTTAAAGTTAGTTTATTGTCGGATTTCCAAAGAAAACATATGTATTTTAGATTTTAAATGTTGGATTTTATAGTAGTATAAAGAAAATATCATTATTCATTACATATTATTATGGCCGGGCATTTTTTAGTTTTCAAATTAACTTTAAGCCAGAGAAAATATTTATATATAATATTTTAAATTATTTACTAACCTTTGTAACGGTTTTTCACTAAACTTATTTGTGACACTGACAATAAATGTTATATGTGAAAATATTTGAATATTTAAAACAGTTGACATGCACGATTTATTATATATAATTTTCCATGCCTATGTAACTATGGCAATATAAATAGGATAATAGCAATTTTCTCGTAACTAGTACACTTTTTGAAGAAATGTGTCAAACAAAAGTTGTTCAAATCATTATTACCTTTAACTTTAATTATAACTATTTTACTGTAAGTGCAGCCGTTTCGAAGATATGCAAAAAGTGACTCAAGTAAACATGCACTTCCGGTTTGAATATGCTTTCCAAAAATAGGAGGTTTTTCTCCCAGGCATATACAAATCTTAAGTTTAAAGTTTCATAATTTTAACTTCAACGGTGTAGGCTGTAGAGCGCACGCACACACACACACACACACACACACACAGGCACACACACACGGGCTCACACACAGGCACACACACACACACACACACAGACATCATTCCAAAAATAGTCAGACTCGATTCAGGGAAGGTCAAAAGGTGTATTTCCGTTAAAATTTCGAGAATGTTTTTTTTCGTGATTACAATACTTACTTATTACTTCGTAAAAGAAAGTAAAAATGTATGAATATTATGTGCCATTTTATTAAAATACTCTTGAGTGCAATTTCTTCCATTCCAACACACATAGCCAATTATCTCACTGGACAATATACAAAACACTTTTCTCCAACCACTTTTAACTTCATTATTTCTGTTAATATTACGTTTCGAAATTACTGCGTATTGTAATATAAATTTAATGAAAAAAATAAATAAAAAGATTATAACTGTTCCATTAGGGAAGAGATTCTAGCAATCTAAAAAATAGAGCATATATATATATATATATATATATATATATATATATATATATATTTCATTTTAATATTATATTGCAACATTGGAAATTGGAAATTCGCCTATCTTCCGGCGCATGAATATTATTTATTAAACATATTTGATTAACAATAACATGAATATGCGATTAAATATTGATACAATACATTTTTGGCGCATAATTTGAATATTAATTTTTAAAATAATCATATTGATACTATTTCCGCATATAAATGCAATGTTTTAGTAGTTAACTGGTTGTAACATATGATTTACAATCTCATTATAATATTTAAATTCTGTTTCGAATTAATTTGCAAAGTGATTTAATTATTTATGTAAAATAGTTGTTGAACGATTATATTATTTTTTAAATATTGTTTACCAAGATAATTCAAAATCTATAAAGCTTATATTTGTATTTGCTAACTGGTAGTAATAATAATTAGTTACTTTAGTAAATTGTTCATATTGATATGGTAATTTAACACAATTCACAATATTCAAAATGTTTTTATTAATATTCTTATAAGTTCGTGTTTCGTTTGCAAAATTATATTAAGGTAATAAACTTGACTCTTTACAGTTTTTCCGAAATATTTGATAATGGGAATCAATATTGAAAAACATTTATATTTTAAAATGAATTTCATTACACAGAACTAGGCCTTAAAAGTAATTATCTCTAAATTGTACATATATTTCGTAATTCTAAAAAGAAAATAAATCCTTATTGAAATCGAAATTGAATTCTATACAAAGTCACGCGATTTATTTAAAAAAAATCAAAAACGTATTTTGAAATATCAACATTAAATTTTCAATTTTAAATTCTGAACACATAAGTATCATAAGAGAAATTGTTTCAAAGCTTATCAATAAATAGTTTTTATCCTTGAGTTTATAAAAATAACTAAACTTATTTTTACTTTCTTATATGAAGTAATAAGTAAATATTGTAATCATGCAAAATAGGAAACAACCAAACAAAATAACAACTGTACACATGTAGTAACTGTTAGTTGAAATAAAATCTAGCTCATTAAAATAAATTATTACTAAACACAGTTGTCAGCAACCATTTAACGACGAACAAATTGTTTTATGACAAGATGCAAGACAATATTACACCTGCCAATTTATTAGTCGTGCATCTCAGTGCATGCACAGAGTGTAGAGTGTATGTGGCAGGTTGGTGTTGTTGATGTTCGCTGCTTGTTTTAAATATTTATATCCGAGTTAAGTGTAAGGCTATAAAGTTTCCGTTGTCATATCTTGGTTAACCTAACCATGCCCCGGTACGTCACTTCTGCAAACACTAATTATTACGCTTTAAGTTTAAGTTTAAATGTCCCCAAGGTAACGGGGACGTGTATAATGCCGTGGTTTGTTTGTGTCTATGCTGCCACCTCTGCAAAGCTTCGTAAACAAGTTGGAACGTTCACCTTCAGCCCAGGTGTTATGAATATTCTTGATATTTATAAAATAAATTCAAAGAATTATTTTGTCCTTTTGATATGTTTTCGTAATACTAAACAAGGAAGAAAATAATCCTTGAGCTGTTTTGATTAAGGATTAATAAATATATTGAATACTATTACGTGATATGTTCACGATCACGCAACAAATAAATAAACATCGGCCCTGTGTTGGCCCTAAATTTTCTTTTACGTAGTCAGTATATTTTGATTTGATAGTATATAAATTAAAATATAAAATGTTTAAATTTAAAAGAAAATATTTTCATTCTTATGTCCAGTAAAATTGTAAAGTTAGATTATTGTCAGATTTCTAAAAAAACTTATGTATTTTAGATTTAAAATGTTCGATTCTATAGTAATATACAGAAAATATAATTATTCATTACACATTATTAAAAATTATTATGACTGGACATTTTTTAGTTTTCAAATGAACTTTAAACCTTACAAAATATTTTCATATAATATTTTAAATTATTTACTAACTTTTGTAACGTTCTTTCACTAAACTTATTTGTGACACACAATAAATGTTAAATGTCAAAATATTTGAATATTTAAAACAATTGATATGCATAGTACATGCGATTTATTATATATAATTTCTCATACCTAGGTAACTATGGCAATATCAATAAGATAAGATTTTGTAACTGGTGCTTTTTGAAGAAATGTTTCAAACAAAAGTTGTGCAGAATACTAATATCTTTCAACGTTATTCTAACTATTTTTACTGCAAGTATAGGCGTTTCAGAGATATTGCAGAAATTGCAAAAAAAGTCTTAAGTAAACATGCACTTCCGGTTTGAATATGCTTTTCAAAAAATAGGACGTTTTCACCCCAGGCATATACAAATCTTAAGTTTAAAGTTTCATAATTTTATCTTCAACAGTGTAGGCTGTAGAGCGCATACACACACACACACACACACACACACACGTGTGTAGCGAAAATTGTTTACTGTAACAGTTACAGATTCATATCTGCAAAATGATCTATATATTTTTCAAGGTTGTAGAACTTATAGCGGTTATACAGAATAGTACCATTAATGTCTAAGACATGTTACATGTAATTTTATCTTATAATTAGATCTTAGTATCGGGAATATGAATAACAATCAGTTGAAACATGAAGTTAGTTATTGTACAGAATTGTATTATTTGGTATTATTTACAGATTTGTATATGCAAAACAAATATTATACTCAGAATGACCAATTAACATAAATATTCTACATTTCAATTAGCTCTATAATAAAGTTTTGAACTTAGTTGTATTAAACGTCTTTTGTACAAGTGTGTCTTAATTGGATCAGTGTAAATAAACCAAGCTAACATCAAACCAAGTAACTGTCACATTTGAATCTGAACTAGGTAGAAAGTAAAACAATGATTCATTTCAATTTATGAAACTTTTTCCAGCAGCACTCAGGGGAAAAAAGTTATAATAATATCATGATTCAGGTTTCATAAGTAACATGTTCATTCTATTTATCCATCTTGTATTTATACTAAAAGGAAAAATGAGTCTCGTGAAAGCTAAAGATGCTCATTCTAGTTTAGATACCGTTATCCAAACAACATACAATACACAATATCTATGTATCACCAAACAAACTACAGTGTACGTTGGATACAATGCCACGACGGCAGAAAAGTGTACCAGAAAAATATATTCTACACGTTCTTTCCACCACGACGCCGACGTCTAAATCCTCGATACGTGGAATCCTTGTGTCAGAATTCGGTGAGCCCGAGTTCGTTCGCGTAGAAACCTGTCGCATCTTGCTCTCTCTTTCTCTCTTAGGACCAATAAACTATTTCATAAATGTCACGCGAAAACTCGCAAGTTTCCTTTTTGCACTACATCGTTTTGCGATCTGTGCTTGGCTGTCTGATGTAACTTTCAATGTTGATCAGTTCACTGTTCACTTTGCTTTCTTGTGCTTGGGTCTGGAGAACGGTGATCTTTTCAGTTCTGCGCATGCGCACATATCGAATCTATACGTATCTTTGTTTCCTCAATATACATATAGTATTTATGAGGTTTAAACATATTATATTTCAAAACATATTACTTCAGGTACAGAAAGTTATTTTACAATAAATTGAAGTTTACTTTTTAGGGTAATTGAATCTTTTAAATTATTTTCAAACTTTACCTACATACGTACATATATCATTGAAGCTGCTCACATAGAGCTGATTTGCTCAACCGCTTTTGTGTAGATTATTTGTAGTTTCTATTAAACACACATGTTTGCGAGGTGAACTTTTTTTTTTTTTTACTATAAATCAATCACTAGTCTCAGGCTAATAAATCAAATTATAGTAATTTTATTATCTGTCTTGTATTACACTGAAACAATATCTGTTCTAAATAATTTTCTCAATGATTGAATTCTTACAGTTGTTTTATTTACAATTTAAAAATAGGATAAATACAATACAAAATCGTTTCGAGATATATAATTGACGAAACTCTATCTTCATTTGTTTATCTTCGTATTCTTTCCACACTTCTCAATTTATTTCGGTGATGGTTTGAAATAAATACAAAATTGATTTTCAACTTTCGAAGTAAGATTTTGTAACAAGTTAAAATTGGTTTGTTTTTTCTTTCCGTTTCCAAACTTCGTTTATTTTTTTTCGCTCACGTTTTTTTGACAAGTTAAAATTACTTTTTAAAAGTACATTTTAGATTCTCTTATTTGGCAGGTAACAGATTATAATTTTTTTAAATTGGTTTATTTCTAAGATAATTAAATTATCCTGTGTTGTACTTGGTAAATTAAAAACTGTTTTGGTGCATTTTAGTATAGTTAGTGAGTTATTTTTACTTTCATATGGTCGCAGCTATAGCCCAATTAAACAATGGTAGCAAATTTATCATTTCATTATAATTATATCTTTAAAAAATGTTCATCTTAATAAAAAATTATTTTATACATAGCATCATTGCCATCTTTAAATTGTTTTGAATATAAAAGTATACTTAAGTGAAATGCGATAATATTTTCATTATTTTTCGATTTATGTAAGCAAGAGCAAGTCTATCGACAATCAATTAAATTTTATTTTCTATAAAGAAAAGTTTTGCCTGTACTGCCCGAAGGAAGCCAAATGTAAAGAATGCTTATTGTAAATGAGAGAAAATATAAAAAAAACAATACGTGCCGTTATTTCTCTTGTTTCTGTTGTTTTAACGTAAATTGTTGATACATAAAAAGAACAAATCACTGATGAGATATACCTTTGGGGTTAATGGTAATTTGATTAAGGCCTAGCTATTGTTCAGATGTGACCTGTTTCGGATAATTTGCAAACCCACAAACAATCGTGGTAATCAAATAATAACTCACCGAAAGCAGCACTCGCTTTTTATAGTCCATTTCATGATAGAACGTATAGGTTAGTTTTATTCGTTCTTTAAATGTATGGAATTTATTTGCGTTTTACTTTATTGTAAGGTATTATAAGTATAACAGTCAATTCTACAAAACAGGATATATAAAATTATGTTCTTGTTCTTTTAATTGATTTATTGGAGTCATACATTTATTAGAATAACACCACGAGTTGCATATGGTTAGTTAATATGAAGGGTATGCCATTAAAACGTAATATTATACATGTTCAGAATATATGTATAGCATCAAGGAAAAACTACTTGGTACAAGATGTGAAGCGCACACTCACAAAAAAAATGAATTAAGCATTTATTTCAGTGATTTAGTATTATTGACCGGTATTTTGTAGTTTATACATTTATGGCCCTCTTAAAAGCTTAGAACCTACTGAACTAGGTCGGTTCATAGTAAATATTTTACAAATAAAAACCCTCTTTGAAATTCAAGTTTTCTATTGTGGTCTAGCGAGAAAATTATATATTTAGGTATATAATATTTTTTGCAACCAATTTATTTATGTTTGTGAATTGAGTGTAGGAAATTCTGAAGTTGTGGTTCTCATATAAAATGTAAGATAACAACGAAGCAGTATTGGTAACGCTGAAATACTTTACTAATAATAATAATAATGTGATCGTGCTCGTATAATTGCATGCAGAGTATGGTGCTGACGGGAAGTAAGGCACCTAAACAAAGTTTCAAATGAAGTTAAAATGTGGTTCTCTGAACCTCAGTTTTGTGGTTTGTAGTAGTTATTCCCAAGGCAACATTTGTCGAATAGCTCTAGAATGTTCGATGTGCACAAGACAAGCCCCGTAGCGACCTGGCAACGTTTATCAACGTAAATGAAATGCGTTCAGAAAGTTAATAAAATACACTGCCTGTAGGTATAGTATTTCCTTATTAGCTTTCAGTATTATTACAAATACATCGTTACACATGTAGTTTTATAAAATTATTACTAAGTCTATTAAAGGATAGATATGTTTTTATATTTGTTGTTTTAATGCTTATATATTATTTATATTGCAACTTATGACGGTCATATTTATACATGGTCTGTGGAACCGAAAAATATAGATATTTTAATAATATGAATAACAACAATGCATTAAATAATTCTTAATAAGTACATACATACATACATAACTTAATACCTATTCCCAACATGTGGGGTGGCAGAAAACTTTTTACATTCACATCTTCACAATCTTTCGCCATTCAATTCTATCCATAATAAGTAGATTTTTATAAATCGCTAAAAACACCCTTGCAGATTTTATACAGGAATGTCACTTTTAGATATCTTCTTTTATATGCCGCGTATTTGTGGTTTTGCACAATTTAGTGTCCTGAATATTCCAAACGTAGGACAATATATATTTTCTTAAAAATCTATCTAAAAGTTGATTAATTTTAAAACCATTCGAACAGATTTGTACATTCATGCGTGTAAGTATACAGTGTGGTGTAGCAGGAGTACTGTAAGGTGTATATGTAACGTCAACTGAACCACGAACCATCGGTCTTAATGGTTGAACGAATCGTGCGTCATTACTCGCAGCATACCCGCCAGCCAGAGCCACTCCACATCATTGGTTCGATTCCGCGTTAGGAGCAAATTGGCCAAATGGGTCCAATAATTTCCAAATGACAGATAGGAAGGGGATATATGAGTGGATAAAGATAGAGCGTACTAGTTCTTTTAAAGAAAAACAAAGATAGAACATCTTTGGTCTAGAATCCAGCTAGGCACACCTGTGGGATAAAATGCTAGTATACTTCCAAAGTTTCATTGTACGTTTTTCAATATTATACTGTTTTTATTTTCACCCAAAAGTTTATAGCTGGTAATATAAGCTTGGCACTATCTTGCGACAAGAAATGGTCTGTGTTGCTATGCAAAGTATTTGTTTTTATAGCACAAATACCAATCTGTTAACGGATTAGATTGAAAGTATAGTTTTTGCTGGCTTAAGTACTTTAAAAATATTTTCTACTAATACTAATATGTCTATGAATACGTAGCTTTGTGTCAAATGTCATGCTGCATTTGGGTATATGCTGCGTGTGGAAGACAAAATATCAAAAAGGAATTTGACTGGGATAGAAATAAAATTTTTGAGATTTATTTGAGGAACACACAAGGAAAAACAAATATGGATTTACGATGGTTTTTAGTATGTGTATTTATTTATTAAGATAAATCTGATAAATTTTAGAGTAGTTTATGACGTCATAAAACTAACAATTATTCTATACTAGTTTACCAATTTAAGAACAATTTCAATACCTATATGAAAAACATCGGCCATGTAGTTGGCCCTAAACTTTCTTTTACGTAGTCAGTATATTTTGATTTGATAGTATATAAATTAAAATATAAAATGATTAAATTTAAAAGAGAATATTTTCATTCATTATGTCCAGTAAAATTGTAAAGTTAGATTATTGTCAGATTTCTAAAAAAACATATGTATTTTAGATTTAAAATGTTCGATTCTATAGTAATATACAGAAAATATAATTATTCATTACACATTATTAAAAATTATTATGGCTGGACATTTTTTAGTTTTCAAATGAACTTTAAACCATACAAAATATTTTCATATAATATTTTAAATTATTTACTAACCTTTGTAACGTTTTTTTCACTAAACTTATTTATGACACTGACAATAAATGTTAAATGTCAAAATATTTGAATATTTAAAACAATTGACATGCATAGTAGATGCGATTTATTATATATAATTTCCCATACCTACGTAACTATGGCAATATCAATAAGATAAGATCTTGTAACTGGTACTTTCTGAAGAAATGTTTCAAACAAAAGTTGTGCAGAATACTAATATCTTTCAATGTTATTCTAACTATTTTTACTACAAGTATAGCCGTTTCGGAGATATTGCAGAATTTGCAAAAAAAGTCTTAAGTAAACATGCACTTCCGGTGTGAATATGCTTTTCAAAAATAGGAGGTTTTCACCCCAGGCATTTACAAATCTTAAGTTTAAAGTTTCATAATTTTATCTTCAAGTAGAGCGCACACACACACACACAGACAGACACGCGCACACACACACACGCACACACACACACACACACGCACACACACACACACACACACACACACACACACACACACACAGACGTCATTCCAAAAATAGTCAGACTCGATTCAGGGAAGGTCAAAACGTGTATTTCCGTTAAAAATTTCAAACTTTTTTTTTTTCGTGATTACAATACGTACTTATTAAATTCAATTGATGAAGCTGTCGGCACTTGGTGAAGCATGGTTAATAAAATAATAATTTAAACACTTGGTAATTTTGTTTCACAAATTTGATAAACACCTTTATTGCACAATTTCGGCTGTTAGGCCATCATCAGAAGGTAACATTGGTTTACAAAATAAATTGGTTTGTAAACCAATGTTACCTTCTGATGATGGCCTAACAGCCGAAATTGTGCAATAAAGGTGTTTATCAAATTTGTGAAACAAAATTACCAAGTGTTTAAATTATTATTTTACTTACTTATTACTTCGTAAAAGAAAGTAAAAATATTTTAAAATGAATCAACTTTTATATGTTTTATTACTACGTTACAAATACTTGATTGAATTCAATTGAATATTTTTTGCTTTGCATATTTAAATTTAAAACCTGCTGTGTTTTGAAGTTTGCGTAACAAATTTTTAATTTTCCCAAGAGGAAATGTGGCGTACGAACTTTTTAAAATTTTAATTGTCGTCGCGCAATTCATTGTTTACAAATACACTTCTAACTAAAATATGTAAAACCTATTTCATTCTTAATATATTCTATCAATATTATTTTTTTTAATTCTACCGTTGTGTAATTAATATCGAACATAATTACATGCTCTAATAAAGTTAACCGTACAGTTTTTTTCTTTGTAACAACATTAATAATATTCCAGAAAACTTTTAACTCGGATAGCCTTTCGGGTTCATTTAACTCGAAGAAAATAATGGATATTAATTACAATGTACTCTGGGTTGTGTTACGTTAGCGGATGACTGCGTTTTCTTCGTTGCCTTTTCAACACTTTATGCCCTCATTTAGCCCAATAATTTAAATTAGTATTAATTAAAATAGATTTGAAATAAACAGTGTATTTTCCTGTTATAAAAAGGTTTACGAATTAAATTTAGCAAATTATATTCAAAAATTTGTATATTAATTAGCACAATAATTAATATGACATTCATTAAATTTATTACCAAATTCAAATTTACAGAGTATAATGGAAAATGGTTCAGTTCACCTCATTATTTAAAAAACGTTTATTATTAGTATTTACAATATACAAAGATTAATAAAATAGAGCTTTACGGTTTCTAAGGATTTGTTGCGAATTATATTTTTAAAATAAATACTTAATCTCCTTATAACGATGTTGTTATTTTTTAATATTAATAGTGTTTGAGCTGACTGACGTCACTGACTTACAGTAATTTAACTTTGTTACTGAAACCCCTGATGGCATTTGGTATTATAGTGTAAATTTTGTTTATGCAACGTAGATGAAAAGTTCCGAGTGTTTTACTCGTAAAACGTAATCAAAAAGATTTATACAGTGGCTAGTGCGTCGTTAATCTTCATCGATAGCGAGTTGGGGCTACGCTAGCACGACAGAAGGAATGAAGAAAAAGTTGCTCTTACAAGAACTGGCGCATAAAACAAATGCGAGAGTAGTAGAAGTAAAAGAATTCGAATGACATTTGAACCCAGTGAAAGTAGATTCCAATAGCAAGTCTTATTAATTTAATTTTCGACGTAGTGTTCGTTAATTGAACAGAATCAAGTCACGGTTGGGTGACTGGTGTATGCCGATAACGCCCTCTCACCGGAAGTGTCAATACGTTTAATTACACAAGACTTCAATTTGACACTTGGCCGCTGCGCTCTATTCCCAAACTCCACCGTTCTCTTGTAGAGACTATCTTTCGGATGCATCCTTCATTAAATTGTCTAACCTCTGTCGTTGGCCTTTCCTTATCTTTGTCTCTGTATACACTCACGGACACTAATGATAATAAACTTTGTACAATTGTGGCTTAAATTATGCGTTTCGTTGTTTTAGTCTTCCTGTTCATTTAAATCTTTACTTGGTCGGCGTTGCCCTTGGATTCTTAATCAAAACATTAGAAAATAAGATAAAATGTTCTTGGCCTTCGGCTGTAAATACGAGTGAGACATTTTTCGGAATTGCAGTCGATATAATTTGCATTTTTTAGACAGCGTAATGTTGAAGTTATCCTTATTTTAAATACATTATTTAAAATAAGGATAATAATAAAAGTTAATTACTATAGAATAATCTCGAAGATATTTATTTTAAATGCTCGTCTTAAAAAAATAGTGATTGTTCACCATGCGTCTTCGAATGGAATAATATTTTTTTGATATTCTCTAAATTTCAGGAGATATTGAATCTAAAAGTAAAGAGCCTAAGTAGATTTAATAATGTATTTTTTGTATGTGTAAAATATTAATAGTTATTTGTATAAAACTGAGATTGTTCATATTTTATTTAACACACACCAACTTCCTGGATTATTACTATCCTGGTACATTAATAATTATATGATATGTGTGTGGTTCTAAACCACATATTTTATTATAATTATTAATGGTCTGTCAAAGATACGAGTATGAGTTAATTTCCGTCGTCAACAATATCATTGGTTTTGAAACAAAAAGCTTGTTTTAGCCGAGCATTGGTATTAAATAAGCTTAGCAGCTATATAAATATGTAGAATCTTGTAGTACATATGCAACAAAAATGTTTACTAATCTAACCACATTTGTTCGTATTTCCCAAGTTTGGCTATATTCTCCATGGACATTAATGTATATAAAGTTTGTACGAGCGTGGTTTGAATAATGGTGACCGCTGTTGTTTTAACTTGGTGACATCCGGCTTTGTGAAATACGCCACTATCCAAAATTGATTTCTCTTGGTAGTAGTTCAGTTGTGTTGATTGTGTGATGGTATGTTTGTGGTCCTTTTGACGGACGCTTTATTATTCTCTCTCCATTTCTGTGGCTCACTACTTGTCACTCTCTCTTTCTATCTGTATATCTTTCTCTAAAGCCTTTGTCTCGTTCGGCTTTCCATTAGTGACTGGACTACTGCCTTCAATAGATGAGTTACGAAACTTATCAAGTAACTAGACAAGTTCATGAAGTCCTATTTAATAAGTTTCCGTATACCTCGATCGACTTTACTGTTTAAGTAATTATTATAAACTCCTAATATTCTT
This sequence comes from Nebria ingens riversi, assembly GCA_018344505.1. Taxonomy (NCBI): domain Eukaryota; kingdom Metazoa; phylum Arthropoda; class Insecta; order Coleoptera; family Carabidae; genus Nebria; species Nebria ingens. Next base: position 227,670 of record JADQWA010000240.1, read on the forward strand.
GTAGTACAATATTGACATTCTGTTTAGAAATCCAGTTACGTACACGGCATTAAATCATTAATTTTAAATAAAATTTCTTCATAAAACCGAATACTTATATTTTAAAGCAAAAAAAGTTACTTAATCGAATGAGAACCGAATAAAAAGTTCGTACAGAATGTAAAGGTTCTAAAAGCATAATTTGTCAACATAAAATGAATGTTTACCGCCTCGTGCCCACTTCCTTCAGTTAGTGTCCAACGCCCTACTTCACTTGGAAGATATATAAAGATTAATGGGAATACTTAGTTGGTAGACTAGCCTCTGCGCAGTGTTTTATATTAAAAACTGGCCTTGGCTCTTTATAATATTTTACTGATATTAAATATTCCTCTGCGTATAATATGAAATCTTTATTTACTTTGAAATAAACAATTTATATTGCGTATATTTATTACAGTGTAGGTTCATTACAGGAGATATGTGCATATTTACCGGTAAAGTGCCTATTTAAATCTTTGTTTTATAATTATAAATATAACATACTCTCACTGATGGAAATGGGATAATTTACATGTTTGCCGAAAGAGATTGTTAATTATTCACGTCATGATTCATATATCGTTGTTACGCCAAGGGAGAAATCGTTAAAAATATATAAATTTTATTTGCAATAACTGTCGTTAACTATAACCATAACCAAACCACAGTCATTTGATCCATTTTTGTGTGTGTTTCCGCGTAGGTGCACAAACGATTCGATGGTTGCTTTGATGGCGCTCTTTCGATTATATATTAGTTTTGTGTAGTGCCGTGCACGCAGTACAAAGTTCATAAATTTTATGATGCAGTTATTGCAAAACGCCACGAGTAAAATTGGTTTTTCTAGAAAATATTTTCGTGCTCGTTACAAGCAGCGTTCAAAGGACTTTTTTTTATTTACTTGACATTGCACGTTTAACTGATTTTCGTCATTGGAAAATATATGATTTGAATATAAAATTTTACACAGATATTTTTGTTGACATGCCTTCGAAGGCATTTTTACGCCAATTGAATATATTACTGTTGGAATCACTCAATTCTTATTCTAATAATTATGACTCCTCTACATATAACTGTACGTAATTTTATGGTGTTTGTATATGACGGTAGATATAACAGAAATTAATAATATATCATTTTAATATAACAATGAGAAACATCAATAACTTTATCAAATTCTGTGAGTATTAACCGCTAAATTATAAACAGACAATAATAATGAAGGTAAAAATTGTCCGAAAACGTTATTATTTTCCTAAATCTCCACCGCAAAAAAAAATTTTAAAAAATTATGCATATGAGAGTCAAATGAGATATTTTTATTATTTGTTGAACTTTCATACAAAAATATATTAGGAATCATTTATCTTTCACACTATTTTGCTTTCATATAATTTGAGTACCAATTCACGTTCAAGTACCCCCGATAATCTTCTTAATATTAAATTTCCAATCATTTTAAGTCACTTTTATTTTTTCCTCGGTCACCAATTCGCTCGCCCCATTTACTTCAACCAACAAAATTTTATTTACTGGACCAAAATTTAATATCATATATTCTCTAAATGAAACGACAGATACCTAGGGCACTATACGCGATCGAAATCTAGCGTGTTATATCCGAATCGCATTACGACCAAACGGGAAAAAAAAAAACAGGGCAACGGGTGTGAGTAGTGCTTGGTGCTTTATATAATCCACTATAATTTTGCAGCTACTGGTCGCCTTACTAAGGAAGCCAAATATTTTGGTTGAGTATGTGTGTGTTTGGTTTTCTGGAACAACATTGATGTGTGCTGGCAGCCGATAAGAAGACCACGTCAAGCGGAAAACTACAGTTTCATATAGTGTAGTCTTTTGACAGGATTCGTCGCGTTGCGTCACCAACGCCAATGAATGACGAATTGGTGAACGTTTAACGTCAAATTCAATTTGTAATTTAAGGTCTACTACTATATATATATATATTTTCTAGATTAGACTCTATAATAACAAGGGTATAGAATTCTTCGGTTGCAACAGACATTTTTCTACTTAGTTTTCACTTGGTATGAGGGAAGATGAGCCGCGCACATTAAAGCAGGTCCTTAACCTGATAATCATGATGGATGAAATGGCAGTTTCTCGGTTTAACGTCATGGCGGCGGAGTACGTGTGACGTCATATTCGCCACTTTGTAAACACATACATCAAGTACGTCGCATCAAATTACTGTTCGAAACCGTATTCCATTTCCATGATGATGAAATTTGAATTTTTCTTTCTACGTAAATTTTGACACAAATTTGCGCACGCATATTCATGTATCAAACCGAAAACAAATGCTATGTTCGTGATAAGTGTAAACGATGTTTTATGACGGAACAAATTCGTTCATACTTCATTGAAATTTATGGCGTTTGTAATATTGTTTGCATAAATAACGGATAAATTTGAAATTAAACAAAAATATTGATGACTCAGATAACGTTTCACTACAGTTATTGTATGTTTATTTTTATTTCACTTTCCAGAGCTTAAGTATTTGGTGTTGTCACTTTCTCAAAATCATTATTTTGTTCACTCTGTTTCTAACAAATATAGGTATATAAATTATATACTTAAATGTGTAATCAAATGTGTAATCGTCTTCTCTGAACATATTAACCAAATTTCTCTACAACTCCCAGATTGTTCACATCTCAATTGTTTATTGTTATAATGGTATAGAATTTACATCTTGCCATAGGCGAAATTAATGCTTGTTTTCAATATACTTTTGTAAAACTGTATGGCCGTCTAATCTAGACCGATATACATATATTATGACAGTGTTATGTTAAGCTTATTAATTACGAGAAAATGAAGACTATTATTTGATAGAACCATTGTATATGCGGATAAGATAGTTAATTACTTTTAGTTATTGATCATGTTGAACATTGAATAGTGATAGAATCAAGTTAGGACCCGTACAAATATCAAAGCTTTATACGCCTACATACATACATAGTAGCAGAACATCTGGTACCTACTATCAGTTCGTTGTAGAAGATGAAAGACGATTCGTACTCTGCAAAGTAGGGCTTTGAGGCTCGCTTTGTAGAACATTTTGGTTATTTAAGACAATGAGAGTCTGGTAATTTATATATGTACATACCTACGTAATGTAAAATAATATTTTCAAGGAATCTTAGCCGCCAGCAATTACCTAAAATAGGTTTACAATAATGATTTTGAATTTAAATTGCACTTTTATATAATTGGTTCAGTGCAAATCTATACTTTTGCTGCACTGATTCACACAATAAAATAAACGATATTTATTTATTTATTTATTATTAATATATGCGCAATACTGCTTGTATTACGCCGCATAATCTGATGTATTCAACAGTTTTCGTGTTGGAATAATGCAAACGTCATCAATATTTGTATTATGACGTTGTGTTCACATGTCCCCGATGCCTATGATCAGCTAAATCAAAATATGATGGTTTAATTAGTGATAAAACTATTCACTGTATAAATTATACATGCTGTGATCACGTGATTACTAGTTTAATTAGAACAACATTATATATGTACGCAACAATGATTAATTATTCTAGTTAAACAGTTCTTAATTTATTTGCATGCATTGCTTGATCTAATTACTAGAAAATAGATAATATTTGATTTACGTAGCTTATATATATATATATATATATATATATATATATATATATAT